>VYXD01004021.1:354023-445351 GCA_013397195.1 Hylia prasina | reverse complement strand
TCTTCCTTCGGGCGGCGGGGGGCGGCCGGCGCCCTGCCCGCCGTCGCCCCAGCGGGCCCGGGCCGCGGAGCCGTCCCCCCGGGAACCCCCAGGGGAGAGGAGCCGCAGCAGCGGCACGGGGAGGAGGATGCTGCTCAAAGTTACGCCACTCTGATGCGAGTTCCTGCTGCCGTGCTTCTGTTTTCCCGGTACCCTCCTTCTTTTCCAATCCTCTTTTCCACGGATGCCCCACAACGTTTCCTGCGGGTAGAAGTGGCTGTTGATGCTGTCCTGTGTTTTCTGTTCCCTGGCAAGGTGGAAAATGTGTTTATCACTACTATTCCTCTTGGAGCTCTAAAATGCAACTGCAGTTTCCCCCCGCCCCCCACTTCTGCATCAGCGAATGCAGTCAGCTTTTCTAAGAGATGCCATAGCACAGCAAAACCTTTTTGACCTATTTCCAGTTTGCTTAAGAATGGTAATTCAGCTTGATCAAACTTTCTAAACTTACAAAACTAATCTGGGAAACATAAAGGTGAGTAGAGAATCGTTTGCACAACTGCCTTGATAAAGATGCAAAGTTCAAATAGTAAAATAAATAAATTGGTGTGAGAAGCCATGAATTTGCTGCCATAATGAAAAATGGGTAGAGGTAGATAATAAATCACACCTAGCACAAGAAGCCTTGGTCAGACTCTTCCCTCCAAATATCATCTTGCACATTACCTGGAATGGTGCTCTGACTTGTACAACTGCATTAGAATGTATATATAGTCATTTTGCTTCTTGCCGAGTTGGATAAATTGACAAAAATTGTCTCTAGTTTTACTGGGCAGGTTGACTCATCACTGAAAGCTCCGTCTATTAGTTAGATGAATAGTGCTTTTATTAGTCTTGGTGCTTAACTACAGAGGTTCCTTAGAGGCTGTCTTAAGTCTGTGTGTAGGCCTGAGAAGGTCTCCTGAGGTCAGGTTAAAGGAAAGTTAAAACTTTAAAGATAAAACTCCCAAGAAGAAACCAAAGAGGGGCTGTTTCCCTTGGGTTTGCATTTGAGCAGCTGTAATATTAATGGAAAAAGTCTGATTCAGCATAACTAGGAAGGCCAACCCAAAAGAAAACTCACTGTGTTTTAAGAAATAAAAAGGGGCCTGTTCTAAATTGTGTTGGCTGAAGGGCAGTTAGTGGCAGGCTCATTGCAATGGTTTTCCCCTCACACCCCTAACGTCTTGCCTCTGAACAGTGTGCTGTGAGGATGGATCATCACAGATGAGGTGCTAAAGAGGAAGAGTTTTGCTTGATTTTAAGTTACAGGAGACAAGAGTTACAGAATATTCTGAGTTGGAAGAGACCCACAAGGATTATCAAGCCCTGATTTTAAGTGAATGGCCTGTGTGAAGATCAGACTGACAACTGTGGTGGGTTAGCACCATGTTCTTCCGGGTTAGGCTTTATTCTTTCATACTCTCTCAGGTGTGGTACAGCACATGTGTACTGTAAAGCAGAGAGGCAGGAAAAGGTAGTTGTTCATTACCAGCCATATCCACCCAGTGAGCAGAATTTGATGTTAGAAATGCTCAGCTGAAAAATCTGGTCTTTGTGCCTGTGAGAAAAGTCTGGTCCTGGTCTGGTAAAGGATAGGTAATCCTGTTTTCTGACTGAGGCAGGTGATGTTTTTGCAGGTGTAGATGTATACTACACCCTAATATACGTACGTCCGCTCACACCCGAATATGCATGTATTTGATTTTGTATAGGTGCACTAAATTCAAATATGTTGAGGACTGCCCATATGGTTGCCAGGTTGATGGCTTGTGACCTGCCTGCACACATGGAAGCTTCTACTCCTAGTTCACTTTCTGTTGTCAAGGCTGTTAAACAAGCATCAGGTTGCTGAGAATTCAGTTTAAAGTAAATAAAATATCTACTTTAATGATTCTAAAGTACAGGGATTTCTTGCAGTCCTGCAAGGTGCCAGAACTTTCTGCTATCTTGGCCCTGTCAAGGAGTTGCAATTTCTCTGGATCAGCACTTTGTTTTGGATATGGTGCCAGTTTTAAGAGGCCTATTTGCGTGTATGTGGCAAAAGCAGACTCTTAAGTACTCAATAGTGGTATCTAGCAGTGACTTGGAGAAAAAAAAGGCAAATGATGTTTTCAGCCTCTCCTAAGACAGATACCCTGGCAAGCAGGTAAAACTGAATTGTGCTTCAATATGTCAAAGCTTGGGGCCTGTGTCCTCAAATAACACATTCCTTTTCTCAGACAAGTTAAAAAATTTACAAGGAACTGTTTATACTTGAACATCTTTAAAAATAGATATAAGAAGAAGTAGGTGCTAGATTTAAAAAGAAAAAACCCCAACCAAAACAGAAAACCCAACCCCCAAACCATATCTCCATTTAGGTGCTCCATTTAAGTGTCCCACTCATTCAGCAATAAAACTGGGTTTCTGCATGCTTGTCCATTGCTATATTCTGAGTTGGATTCTGGCTTTTGAGAGAAAAGGCTGTGTGAATGCCAGGGTAAACATCCCAATTTCTTCGTTTCTGCTTGGCCTCTACCTCTAGGTAGGATGCCATCTACTAGGATGGAAAAATTGACTCCCTAGGCAATGTCATTCTTAAGTCCTTTATGTTAGTAATTCACAAACACGTCCAGCCTTCAGTGGGGAAAAGTCCAATAAAAAATGTTTTGTGGTTTTGTGATTATTTCCCCTCCCTTCCCTCCCCACCCCCAGTAAAGCATTTTGAGTCTGCGAGCGATTTGTGCCATCTCAGCAGCAGTGATACATGAAAAATCATGACAAACAGTGGATTGTAACAGACTGAATTTAATTACTTGAGGATGTGTGTCCAAGTCTATGGACAATAATTGTAATTCAGTTCATTGCCTGAAATGTTAGGCTGTTAGTGTTTAGAAGTGTATTTAGAACCTTTCTGGTAATTGTCTTTTTCCCTCAGGCAACCAAATACGTTGTAAATAGCAATTACAAGGAAAACAAACAGTTTCACTTCTTTTCACTGAAATAGATTTGGCTGGGAGTTGCATGCTCTTTAAGCTGATGAGCTACAGAAGTGTGGAAGTAATTTGCTCTTTCCCTACTGTAAATCTCATTTATGCTTTATTCAGTGGACAAATTTGGAATTTTAATGCATGCAAACAGTTTAACTACACTTTCAATTTTAATTTTTTACCTTTTAATATTTAAGCAAATCACATTTCCCATAAGCTGCTTATTTTCAGGATCTTGGTGTGAAGATAGACAAAGATGCATTTCAGTACAAAACTTTCCCAATAGCCTGTATTTGATGCCAAGTGTAAACTCTTCCCTGAATGAGAAACTTTGCCACTGGAGAAATGATTAAGTTCCAGGCTGCTTTTGTATTATTGCAGAGCAATTCAGTGAGCAGTAAATAAATGACTCTATTAAATCTGTGTGCTGAAGGGCTCTTTCTCCTCCTCAGATGCCTAACTTTAAATCCTCTACTGAGTGACTGCTCTAGTCATTGCTGAGTATAATGTGCTTGTAAACTGTTGGTCCCTCTTTTTTTTCTTTCTCTTTATTCAGGTTGCACTAAAGCACTGTAGATTTTCAGAACAGACTGTCTGATAGGGCTGCTGAATATCTGAGAGCACTCAGTGTCTGTCTCACCTGCAATTGCATTGGTGTTTTACCCTTACATCACCCAGATGTGATGCCCCTGAACCTTAGCAGGTTCTCACTGAGAGGTACTAGTTGCTGGCTGGAGTTGGTTATCAGTGCATTGACTTAGTATGGGATTTACTATAGAAAGACCATGCTGGAACAGAGCAAAGATCCATTCATCCCAGTCTCTTATTTCTAACTGTGGCTCAGCTGGTGCCCTCAGGAGAGACAGAAGAGTGAGGGTGCCTCTGGTGAGTAATCACTTCCAGCCTGAGGGAATGCGCATGTGATAAGAGTCATTAAGATAAGAACATATGTATCTCTTATCAGTTTACACATGCTAGGTGTACTAATTTACTAAAAATCAATTGTAAACTTCCCATTTTGCTCTACATTTCAGGCAGTGGGATAGGTATGCTAGTGAAATACAGATAGATCTGTACACAATTAGTTGCCTCGCTAAGAGCAAATTTTATTTGGAGAAAGTATAAACTTTTAATTGGATTGGGTGACATGTAGAAAAGGTCTTATGACTTTGACATTAGTGGGCAACCCTGCAACAGGTCTCAGAAAAGCCAAATCTCAGTAAAAAATCAGAAGTATTCTAGGGAGATTTTCTCTGTCTGATGGGTTAAATAGAAGAAGCATTTAAGAACTTCCGTTAGACAAATCTATTCCTTTATCAAATACCAAGCAACAGAAGACTATTTTTCCTTCTGTTGATAATATTTGTATTTTCACATCTTAAACGTGTGTGTGCTTTGGGTGGGTCCTCTGGAGTGGCCAATGCCCAATGAATGTTGCTTTTGTCTTACCTGTAGATAGCTGTTCTGAAATAAAGCTGATGACATTGGGGATGGAGGAGGAAAACACTTCTTTAAATTGCATATTAGAATTATCTATAATTCATAATAAGTTGTAAGATAGATTTTTAGAAGTCACTTCATATTGCAAGGAATTATTTCATTTTAAGTGGTAGCAGGTATGAGAGTGTTTTTAGATGAGAAGATTGTCGGCTCCATGTGAAAGTAAAGATGTAATTTGAGGAATTCTTTTTAGTATAGTTGCTGATCACTCTTACTGTCTTCTACTTCCTTTGACATTTTGGCTTTTAAAACTTTAAAGTTTTTAACAGAAATAGTTCTTGGTTCTAATCCCTGCCAGATCACATAGCTGAGCAATTCTGATCTTGATAGGGATAACCATGTGATTTTTCAGGACAAGAATACGTGGTATAGTGGTTGTGCTAGCACAAAAAGTGAGTAAATCTGGTCTTTGATGCATTTTAGGGTGAACCTCTATCAGTTTTGCCCTTTAACAAGCATTACAATTTTTCATCTCTTACTGGGATCATCGACACTAGTTGCTGTTCTATGGAACCAGGAGGCTCTTAAAGTGTGAGGTTGGCTCATACAAGAACTGTTTGCTTTTTAACAATCAGGATCATAAGTTGCAGACTGGCAGAACTGTAGCCACCTTGTTTGCTTGGGTGTTGGGCTAGGGTGTGAGCTGGACAGTGGCTCACTGGTGGGTGCCACTGGTGGGCTGGATGAGGAGGTTGTCACACTGGCAGTGTATTCTTCCTTCCTGTAAATACCTTGTTGAGGTGTAAGGGAGGAGTAGTCATGCAGGATGTCTTTTGTATGACTGCTTTTATTTTCAGTATGTGTGGAGGGGCTTTAAAAATCAATTCTTTGCTTTTTTCCACCTGTCTTATTTTCAGGTTGGTTGTCCTGAATACTGTAATAAGGAAAAATTATTAGAAAAAGCACAAAGTGTTCAAATCAGATTATTTTATCATGTCTTCTATTTAATGTATGCAGCTCACAGTGTCCATTGCCTCCAATAATTTGCTCCTGACCTAGTAGGTAAGTTGCTGTGGTTGGTGTTACATTCTTTTCTTCCTGTTGGCCTCCAGTTCTTTGCTTGCAGTTATGAAACAGAGTGCTGAGACAGCAAGTTGGGAGCAAAGTTCTGTGACTCGAATTAAAAGCAAATAAAATTCAGGAGAAGAAGTTATGCAGTAAGCTAAATAGCAGTAATAGCAAGTGAATAGTGGTATAAGTTGTCACAAGAAGCTGAGACCTAGAATTGTTTTGCTGCAAAGCCACTTCAGGCATTAAAAACAACTTTCACTTGTGTAATTTTCTTGTGAACTTCAGTACTTGAATACAAAATTGACCTTTTTACTTTTGATTGAGGAATCCTATTGGTTATAAATGTTATTTGAATAGAAACATTAATCCTGGCACAGAGCACCTTGTAAGCAGGGTTTCTGTATTTAAATTGGGTTAAATGTGCCTTTCGACAGTAGGTTTTATAGAGATGATGGCCAGAGTGGTTTTTTTAAATCTTACTTACAGATGCTGACAATAAATAGGAGTAGAGTTCACTGAAAAATTTTACTTCTGTCTAGGTAAAATAAACTGCAGAGAGTATCTTGGAGTACAGAATTTCTTACTTTGCATTCTGCACTTTATATATCCAATTCTGCTGAGCCAGTGTGTTGTATCAAGCTGTTGCTGAAAAAAATAAAAGTTGCAGCCACAGGAGGCACAAGGTTCTCTCCCCCAGCCCTGCTTGCCTTGTGGAGGAGAGAAGGAAGAGAACTGCATGTGACAGCAATGTTTCTTATTAACCAATGACCAGAGGTTAAAATGTGCCATCTTTGCTTTGTCATGCTTTCCTTCCTTGCCCACTCATACGTCTCTCATTACTTGCTTCTGGCTGCTGTTGGCCATGCCTGCAGGGGTTGATGCAGAGTTTCATGCCAAAGGTCTCCTTGCTCCAGGTTCTGGAAGTCTGAAAGAGAGTATTAATACCCTTCATTTAGGTCCTTCATTAAGTTTTTTCCAGTTTATAGTTGAGAATTTTTAGTGCAACAGTTGTTTTGAAGAAACTTCAAAAGCATCATTTAGTGGAAGGTGTGATCCTGGGATTTCAGCCACAGTAGCAAGTGGTTTGTCCTCCCTGCAAATCTCAAGAGCTCTTCTAAGGTGTCATTTGTGCTCTCCTAGCTGGAGCAAATGTGTGAAGGTTGCCTGTGTGCTCTGTGGCCCATCATGGCTGGAAGATTAGCATGGAAAGGGCAGAAAAGAACAGAAATAACACTATCAGTTTGTGTGCCTGTCTAATGAGATTGGTTATACAATAATAAAGTTGGTTGGTAGTAGGCCATTAGTTAAGCTTTGTTTGAATGTTCTTGTCATTCATGGAGATGCCTTCTCTGTACTTTGTGCTCAGACCAGGCCTAGCCCATGACTGGGAATAGTTTTACAGAAATTATCTCTATTGTCTGGTTTAATGTAACACTAAGGAGATAAATCTGGTATAGGAAAAAGGCAATAGAAGTGTTTGTAATATATGGTAGCCAAAATTTTGTACAGGAAACTTCAGATAAACATGACAAGCAACCATGTACCTACAAACTAGGATAGGTGGGACTAGGAACAACTTCCCCATGGACAGGTGGAAGTAGCAAAGCTATGCTCTAAATTGCAAGAGACTGGGGAAAGGCTTTGGTGCTTCCAAGTGTTGTACCTGACGTAGAAATTCAAATATTTACATTAAGATGCTGATGGTTTCTATTTAGAGGCAGAGGATGGATGAATTTGTCTTGACACTAGAATGTTCTACCACACCATTCAGGGAGAACAGGGTCATACAGAGTCACCAGCACTGCTTTCTAGAAGGGCTTACAGTCATGAGAAATCTACCTTACCCAACTGATATATTAAGAAGTGTTATTTATTGTTGGTAACCTGTTCTCAAAACCTATGAAGTGACATGTGGGTATGAAATTGTAACTGTGCAAACTCTCTGTGGATTGTGTTGTCTGTTCATCTTCAAAAAAAAAAAAAAAAAAAAAAAAAAAAAAAAAAAAAGTCATGAAGTCAAGGAATATAGGAGAGGCCATCTAATAGGTGCTTTAAGAGGTTGTCCAAATAAGTAATTTTCATTACTATTCATCCTATGCAGCCTGCATAGATTGAGCTGCTGTCAGTCACTCTCTTTCTCCCCTCAGTAGCAAATTTAGGCCTTTAATTGAGAAGTAAATGATTGCTGTCAGGCATATTGATACTGAATCTCCATGAATTTACATTTTAAAAATATTTCTATTTTTTTTCTAGAATAAAATTATGTGCTTCCAAATACAGAAGAAAATTGCTGTGTAATTATGTGTTGGGTTATCATTATGACTAATTTTCTTGATTTCATGGCATGCAGCATGATAGTAGGAATTTTAAGGTTGCCTCAAAGGACTGTCAGTGTGACACACATTACAAGTAGCTCCAGGAGCTGGAACTGACAGGGTCTCCCAGCAACAGGAAACCTAAGGGCTGGACCATGCTCACAAATAAACTCATGGCTTTTATGTGGATGATAAATTTGTGTAGGAGGTATTAGGGAAAGACCTAAGAACGTGATCCTAATACCAGTTTTGGTAGTGTAAGCTGAGAGTAAATGAATGAAGGATTCAAGAGAGGAAGCTGCTGCAAAACTGCCGTGAAATTAATTATGCTTTAATCCTGGTGCATTAATCCTTAAAAATACCCCAAAACCCAGCCCATTGTCACTTGGAGAGTTTGAGCTCTGTTAACCTCCACAGATTTATGAAGCTTGTTTCCTAGCAGCCAGTGTAGAAACAAATGTTGAAATACTCATAGTTTGCAAGGTAAGTGGTTTTGGATAGTTTGACTAATTTGTTTAAAGTGATGAATATTATAGTGTCTCATTTTGTATTTAATTAAGATGACTTTAATAGTCCAAATCTTTGGGTGATTTCAGTGAAAAAAAATGCTGTGGAGAAGGTGAAATTTGTTTCTGTTAAAAACAGGGCTCTAATTTTGTCTGAGAATTAGTTTATTTTAGGAGTTAATGAAGAATAACCCCTGCATTGCATGCGTAAGGAAACATGTTTTGCTCTTAAGCTTTGCTAATGTAATTTATTGCATAATTCCGGAAGCAAAAATCCTGCCTTAGAAGAAGGAGGTCACGGGGCACCCTGGAGGCACTCCTTCAAGGGCACTGTGTACTTTCTGTTGAAGTCAGTGCTTGTAGTTTACTTGAATGCTGTTAGTGCCTATTCCTGTGTGCAATACAATACTCTGAGCAGGACCTGGATTTGTTTACAATATAGAAGAAGCAGAGGAAGCGCGGAGTAAAGACTTTTTGTGTACATAAAGAACACATAACACAGAACTGAAGCAAAAAAAGCTCTTATGATCTGAATACTTCTGACTTTCAGCCAAAGATGTGGAAATATGTCAAGATGTAGTTGTCTGGTGTGGGAGCTCAGAAAGCACATTTGTCAGTCTTAAGATATAAATGAGTCATAGAGCAACCATGAATTTTATCATTGTATGTTTATGCTTAGGTTTTTACTTACTTTATTGCTTGAATAGCAGCTGTTACCCATTTCTGGCTTAGAAAAATTTCACTTAGAAAAATTTCTTTTTGCCCGCAAAGAACAAAGTCTAATAATAAAACTAAATCACTGTTCTGCTTCTTCTTATCCCTCTTATCATTAGAAGTGATTTCAAAAATTGAAAACACCTTTGAAAAATTGAACACTTTTGGTTCAATATAACTTTGCTTAAATAGATGCAGTCTTGAGTCTTCTGTTAGTATTTTAGATTCATCTGTCTTATTAATGAATTGTGTTTATCTTTGGAACAGAGTAGGTGCTGTGAGGTATGAAATAATTTTGGTATCCAGTTCAGACTGGATATCACAGTTTAGTTTTTTTCCTCTTGTCCTTATGAGTGATACCCTTTAAAATTTTCTTTTGGCATGGAGTGTAGATAGTATAGCTGTGCATGAGAAGAACAAGAATTATTTTGAAATACATAATTCCTTTTTCCACAAAGGCAAAAATAATTCTGGCTTTTTAATGACCAAGAAAAAAAAAACAAACTTTGCCTTAAATCTGTCCTGGAATGGAGTGCATAGTGGTTATTATGAAGCATGCTGTAACATTCATCGTGCCTAGCTGACTTACTGGATTTCATCCTCCACATACCTGACTTTACAAAGCAGATTTATGTGTGTGGGATGTATTTACGAAAGAGACAGTAAAGCCTCTTTACCTAAATAGTAAAAGAGAGTTCAATAGTTAGAGATAAAAGTCAGAATAGAAGAACGTAGTATTGTCCAAGTAAAATGAATACCTGAGTTTGCCAAAGCACTTAATGTTGGTTTGATTTGACTTGAATCTCTACTATTGAAAGATAAATTTATCGGCAGGTATTTACAGGAAAATGGAAAAAAATGTGAAAATTCATTTAAAATTTTTGATTTGTTCTGTAGCAGTTATTGGAGTAATTCCCTAATGTCCTTAGGTTTGCGTAGTTTTGATTTTACCCAAGCATAAGCCAGTTTTAAAAGTCATGTCCTAGGAGAAAGGGCTAGGGAAGAATGACTAGCTTTCTTTCGGGGGAATGGAATTCAGGCTCTTGGACCTTTTGTAGGAGTGAGATCTTGAAGCAGTTTGTTCTTATCTTTGTTCAGTCTTTTCAGTCTTCCTCATATGATCATATGTTTTAGGTGACTGCTTGACATGTTAATTCCAAAGATTTCTCTGAAATTCTTCCGTTGCTTTTGTCTGGAGCTCATGTGGGACAGTTGTCCTTTCAATTCCAAGATATCACCTCGACATGTTTCAAGTTGCCTCTATCCCAGGAGTGTTTTTAAGTTCAGTGATGTGAATTTATAACTTACTATAGTCTTGAGAGAGCATAAAATCAGTGTGGTTTATCTCTTTTTTGTGTCATTGCTTTTTGTTAAGACAGGAGTTCATGGCAGATTCTCTGAGGTTGAGGCTTACCAATTGCATAGCTTTCTGTAAGTGAAGTCTGGATAAAGCATAACTCTTGTTCATGTAATAGAGGATTTGGCATCTATCTGGTTTTTTAGGTCAGTCGAGTCAGGTAAAAAAATAGCTTGCTAATTCTGAGTTATGTTTTTTAATTCCTATAGAGCATGAAAGTTCTTACATTTAGCACAATGCAGTGGTTGAACTAAATGGATCTATTGTAGGTGGAGATAAATAAATGTGGGTGTGTGTAAAGAGGTATGAGAAAAGATGTCTTACTGCATACTGCAGTACAAAGAGGGTTTGCAGCACTCATCCTCAGCAGCTGCTTGAAAGGAACACTTTATCTAAGCTCAGAAAAAGTACAGCATATCACTTTGCATCTTACCTGGGGAAACATAACCATTGTGGCTCTGTCTTGTAGCCACTGTTGTTGTGTTTGCTGTAAGAGAAGTGTTCCAGGTCAGGAGTCTGCGCAAAACTGAGTCTCTGAGCTCCTGCCAGGCTATTTGTGGTACTGAGCTCCTGTGCTTCTTGGAGTACAGGGATAAACTCCAAGTAGGAAATAAAAAGTGAGTGCTTTCTTTTGAGGTGTAATTCTTGGGAAAATAAATATTTCTGTAGGATAAAGACACTCATCCTTCAAACTAACATTATTTCTTAAACTTTCTAAACTTTGTGTCATTTATGGCAAGAAGTAACTTTCTTTTGGTTTTCTAACTATTCTTCAGCAAGCAGTAGTGGGTAAAACACAGGTAAGAAGAATAGATGAATATAGGAAAGCATCATATAGTTATCATAATGTACCACCAGCAATTTAAACAGGGGGTGTGGTTGACAGACATGCTTTCTGGCTTGCTTTGAGGTACAGTTGACAAGTCTTTAAAAGCTTTCTTTGTCTTACTTCAGAAGTATGTAATGCGTATGAGTACACACATTTTCCCCCTGTAATTAGTGAGCTCTGCTTCATCAAGAGAGACAAAATATTGTAGTAGATTGGGCACTGGGCTGGAAACTAGGTCATGCACTAAGAGTATTAAATCTTAGTCATTTAGTTTTCTCATCTGAATAGGCAAACAGCATTTGAGAACTGTTCAGGATGAAAACTAGTATGAAGTACTTGGTCTTGTATAATTATTCTATTTAGATGATGTTTACATCATTGTCTTTATACTGCTATAATCTAGTTTCTATGTACAATTTCTTTCCTGGGTGGGGGGAATCTTCTTCAAGTTTTTGCAGTAATCCATTAGCAAGCTGATAGTTCTTTAAAAGTCATATCTAAGTAGACCCATATTGAATCTGTATAGTCCTGACATATTTTATCCATGTTCTTTTACCTTCTGCTGTATTGCAATTAAAAGTAGAGAGGGTATTAATAGATTTGCAGTCTCCTGAATATACAGTTTCCCAGATCCATGAAAATCCATTAGACAGGGCTGCAAATCATGGCCTGTACTGAATGCTGTGGGGGAAAATGAAGATCTGAATAGGCAGGAAGAACTCATCCATCTGTGTAGCTGAACCTGCTCCTGGCTTCAGGCCATGATGTGCCACATGCAGATTAGTTCCAATTAGATGAAGTGGTAGCTGACCCTTGGCTGCCTCCTCTAAGCCTCCTGGTCCTGGGCAGCATTCAGAGGGTTGTCTCCATTACAGCTGAATGGGGAGAAGAGGTGAGAAAGTGTTCAGTATTTATCACCTGAATGCCTGGGGAAACTCAGGTCAATACTTTCTGCAAGAAAAAGGTATTTTAACCTCCAGCTACGCACTATTCAGTAGTTTTTAACTCAGTGAAATTTCACTTATTTAAGAAGCTAGAATTCATGTCTCCAGGACTTAAATGCATGTCGTGATGTGAATGAAGGCTGACTTTCTAAGGGTATATTTAGCTGTCTGACAATTTTGCTAGCTATTGAATAGGCAGAGGTGATATGAATCTGACACCCACTGTTTTCCTAAACTTAAGAATTTTGTTATTGATTCCTTAGAGAAATTGACCTCCACAGAAATTGTGTATAAAGGCTGAATAAAACCATCTTGTATGCTGGAGCTGTTACTGTCAAAGATACATTTTAAAATTGTTTTGATTCTTTCCTAAAATGTGCTAAAACAAATACATGTATATGTTTTCTGAATAGAAGGAGCTGCATACATTTACTTTAAGTATGATTTCTTATAATATTTGTGGAGATCACACTTCTGTAGTGTAAATACCCAGGAAAATAAGATTTTCTTTGAAGGATAACTCCATGAAGGTTTAACAGTTAGCAAAATGAATCTATTTGCACATCAAAAAATAGAATGATATCCTAATTCTCTCCCATTTTGTAATCATTTCTTCATTCAAAGTAAATTCCTTTTTTCTGTTATGGGTTTCAGCAGTGACCAGAAAGCTTACATGACAAATTAATATCTGTGAATCTAATCCTGAAAATAACTATATAAGTAGCTACAGAAAGGTAATGCTTGTCTGGCCATGCTCCAACTTGCCAGCAGTGCAACTCTCAACGTATACATGGTAAGCATTTTTTTTGTCCCTGGAAATACTTACATGCATCTATTTAAGTAAAATACAAAGAAATAATCTTTCAGCTACCATGAGGAAATGTGGCACATGCATAAAAGCCCCATTTATTTTGTACTGACCTGTTACTTACACTTCATTACTTTACACAGGCAAAGCTGCCATGTGGAGAACAGAGCAATAGGGCAGTTTTAGACATGCAGCTGTAGGGATCCAAAGCTGCATCTGTTTTGGTGAGTCTGCGCTGCATTCCCTGAATCTGTTATCCTCAGCAAATATAATTAACAATAATAATAATAATTATTATTATTATTATATCCTCATAAATCTCATTTTGGTGCTGTGGGTGTTGTGCTAGCACTGTGAGAAATGCAGCTTGGGTTAAAGGTGGCATGAACAGGAATTTTTCCTACCCGTCCTGTCCTTTCTTCACTTCACGTTATATGTTGCTATAGGCAAATGGGTTTCTGTTTCCAACACAAAATAAATGTTTGCAGGAGCAGAACCTGTTTTGGCTGGAAACTTCTTTTGAGTTAGAGCATGAAGAGAGCCTCAGCCTCTCTAGATCATGTTTGCTGCTGTTTGACTCTGCCTTGAAATGAATAGTTAAAGGAAAATGCAAGTTAACCATAGAGTGGTTTTGTTAGGTGTGACATATGGGACTGCAGTATGTGAAGTCATCACAGCAGCATATCTTGGTTTTAAAAGAATACCTTCTAAACAACAGTACTTGTCCTCTTATAGTTTTCCATACTAAGGACCTTGCAAAGAAAGTATTTTTATGAACATTTTCCATGATTTAACTTGCCCAGTCAGTGCTCTGACATTTTATCTGTATGGTAAGTTTTGTCAAAGCATGTTAATTTTGGGGAAGTTTTTTTTTGGTGTATATTTATTGCACTGCAATTGGCCTGTCTCAATGAGGCTTTCCAATGCTTTGTCCCAGATTCATGAATTAGTTATTTTCTGTTGCTAAAAACTGTGGTGCTTCCTGAAATGATCCTTTTTTTTTAGTGAAGATTGTTTTCTGGATGCTGCTTAGTGAAAGAAGATTGTAATATCACAGGGAATGTGAGTGAAATGTGATTATAAAACCATAGTGTAATTCCTGTCAAAAGGGATCTCAGAAGTCCAACCTCCTACTCAGGGCAGGGTCAGATATGGAGACAGGACAAGTTGCTCAGGGCTGTATCCTGTCAGGTCATGAAAATCTCTAAGATGGAAACTGTACAGCTTCTCTGGGCAACCTACATATGTGTTTGTACTCAAGAGGTATTTGTTTTTTCATTATATTTAGTCTAAGCCTCTCTTTTATCTTATGCTTATTGTCTCTTGTCCAGCTGTTTACTGCTGTTGAGAGTCTGGATCTGTCTTCTAGACAACCTCAGCATAGGTGCTGGAAGGCTGCTCTTAGGTTCCTCCCAAAACATTCTCTTTTCCAGGCTAAAATGTCTAGTTCCCTAATTGGGGATGTGCTTCAGCCCAGATCATCTTGGTGGCCCTTTACTGAACTTGCTCCAGTTTGTTGCTGTCTTTCCAATGTTAGGGACTCAGACTTGGACTCTGCAGTCTAATGACTGCCAAGTAAGCTGGATGATCATTTCCCTCAGCCCATGTCATACCATACTGCTGCTTATATAACCCAGGGTGCTATTGGCTGTCTTTGCCTGTGCACACTGGTGGCTTCTGCTCAGTTTGCTGTCCACCATGTCCTTTTTGAAAGACCTGCTTCATCCCAGCCAGTCAGTCTGTCGCCAGCCTGACTCATTGCAGCCTGTATTGTTTACTTTCTGGATTGCAGCATTTTGCATTTGTCCTTGTTGAATTTCATCATGTTCCTGTCAGCCCGTTCCTCCAGGCTAAGTCCCTTTGGATGCCAGCCCTGCTCTTGGGTATGTATGTCCACAGCTGCCCCTGTTTGGTGTCACCTGCACACCTGGTGATATTTTGCTCCACTGCCTTCTCCAGGTCGTCAATAAAGCTGTTAAACAGGGCAGGTCCTATTACAGACTCCTGCAGCCCTCTTACTCACTGGGAGGTGCAGTAGAACCCATTAACTGATTCCTTCTGAGCCCCATCATCCAGCATCAGCCTTTTACCCATCTGATTGTCCATCCATCTACACTGTAGTGTCCCAACTTGGGTGCATGGATTTTTTCGGATCCAGTTGTCAAGCCTTGCTTAAAGTGACATAAATGACATAGTCTGTCTTCCCTTTTCTGTCATTTTACCGTAGAAGGCAATCAGGTTGATCAGGGATGATATACCCTTTACTTAAGTCCAGTCTATAATTTCCTGCTTGCCTTCTTCTGTTCATGTAGGATCTTGAACTGTACTAGTCCAAGGTCATTACACCTAAGGCTGGCATTGATTATTGTACCCCAGTCAGGTTTTCATAATTTATGAAAAGCCAATCCAGTTTTGCATCACCCCTGACTAGCTCACCCAGAATCGCCTATATCATCTCTGACACTTCCCAGTTATCTCCTGGATTGTTTGTGTCTCGTCATGTTTTTCTTCTAGCAGAAATGAAGGAGATTAAACACCATCATAAGAACAGGGAACTGTGATCTAGAGACTTAGTTTTTATGTATTCAAGGAACAAGAGCAGTTTGTCAGCCTGATACCTGATTACTGTTATTGCTACCTGCTGCAGTCAGAGATTTCAGTTCCTTGGCTAAGCATTTATATTCTTCTTATAAGAACAGCAGCAGGAGGAAGAAATGTTTGCATGACCACTATGTCAGACTTGTATATTTTGTTGAATAGGAGTCTCTTAGCAATATTGTACAAGTTTTTGAATACTGTAAGAAAAGAGAAGTTGTTGTGTTTCTGGTTCTTCTGCTGCTGTTTGTGGAATTTTGAAACTGATTTTTTTTGTGTGTGTGTGATTTTGAAATCAGCACTTCTGTAAAGGAAATACAGAGTAATTAGGGCAGCACCACGAGAAGCTGGGGAAATACTTCCTTGGGGAAACATTCATTCTGTTTGTGTAAGTAGCTATTGTGAGGGGAAGATCTAGCAGAACCCTCTAGTTCTCATCTGATCCTGCTCTTTCTGGTCTGAAAGGAGGCCATCTGGGGCTGTTCCTGAAGCAAAATGGTTCATAGTAATTTCAAGGAATTCTTCTAATAACTACTAAGTGAACAATCCATCATCACTAAAGAACTTAATTTCATAGATTGAGGACCTTCTGGCTGGGTCTACAGAGCAACTAAGCTGTGATGATTGTATTTCTTTTATTTTCCATAGCCTGGTTGTTTTTACTCTCCTCAGCTCATTTAGGTTTTGGTAATTGGAAATTAAACTGCAAGCCACAGTCCAAGTCTGCTGCAGAGGAGACATAAAGGACAGGTTTTAAAAGCCTCTACATAAACTGTCAAGCTGTTTTCTGCTCCAATTCAGAAAGTAGCTATTACCTCTGTTACTAAATAAAGTAATACAAATCTAGCTATGGCAACTTGAAGCTCTCCTGGCTAGCAATCTACAGATAGGTTGCAGTAGTTAAGAGTTCAAAGCGTGGTCTGTCTTGCTGTCATAACTGATTTTACCCACTTGAAAAAGGGGATAATCGGTCTTGCTAGAATTCTGCCTCTGATATTTGGAATCTTTCATCTGTTTTTCCTGTCTATTTTCAGCTTGCAGCTGTTCCAAAGCCAAGTACCTTTCTTAAAACTGTTTTACAGCTTTAGGTTTTGCTTGGATTCTCAGTGTTTTCTGGATGCACTAATAGTAGCCTAGAAACTGAGACTCAGAGTCACAGAATAATTTAGGTTGAAAGGGACCTCTGGAGCTTATCTAATCCAGCTTTTTGCTCAAAGCAGGGACAGCTTCAAAATGCTGCAACATGTGTGAATGTAATGAAACCAGATCAAAAGGAGCTTCATGGACCAGTAGCCTAAAGGAAAGAGGAATGCCTTTACGCTTCTACCTTTGAGTTCCATAAAAAGCTTGTCCCAGTGCACTGAAAGGTTGCTGAATGGACTGTCTACTTCAAAGGTGTAAAGCAACCTCTGTGGCATTTACTGGCTAACTTACCACCTTCCTTGTTAGGGGTCTAGGCCCTCAAACAAGCTGGAGCTCTACAGGCTCAGCAATCTCAGGTCTAGAGATTTGTCTGCTAGAGGTTTGCTAACTATGGAGTTACAAGAGATAAGAGTGAACTGTAAAGTCTGGCTGGCGATAAAGACCTATTGGAGCTGCACTTAACCTAATCAATGATAATAGAGTAGAAATAGCACAGAAAAAGTCTACATGAGTCAGAATCTCCACATCAGGAACTTATCAGGAACCTCTGCAGAGAGAAGGCCAAAATCTGTTGCTGTAGTTCCTCTTGGAGTTACAGGCTCTTTTTTTCAATTTGCAGTTCTGAGTCATGTGCAATTCTTATGACTGCACAACTCAGAATAATTTAATCATATTATTCTTGCTTATGTTAACATGTCAGTGGAAATCTAACAAGTATGTAATAAAAAAGAATGTGACATTTTTCTTTATTCTGTTGGACAGAAAAAAACTAACACTTGCTGTAGCCCGTCGTCATATTAGAATAGTTTCCATACCAGTCTCTTACATCTTAGTTACAGTTATGTGCTCACATGTATAGATTTGCAAACATATGCAAGTAGTAAATGCTAAGGTTTATGGCCTGTATTTTCAAAAGACAATGGCATAGATTTGTAGATCAGACACCCACAGTATACAATGGTAAGGACTTTTTAATGAGATTTTGAGGCTTGGAGCAATTAAAAATAATTTTATTTTTTGTTTATTTTGTTTTCTTTGGTAGGGAGCAGAATATTTGTGGTGGTTTTGTGTTGTTTTTGGTTGGTTTTTTTTATTATTTTTTGCTTGGGTTTTGTTTTTTGGGTTTTTTTTGTACTTTTGAGCTAACTGTAGTCTGATTTCATGAATGGAATGTCTGCTTACAGCTCAGGGATATTAGATAAAAACCTGGAACCTGTATTCGAATTGCTTTTTATCTCAAAAGAATTGACTTCAAGTGCTCCAAGATAGTTCCATAACATGAACAAAATACAGTGAGTGGTGACAGCCAGGAAATTTGATTTAAAAGACTGCCTCCAGTTCAAGCAAAATACCTAATGTGCAAGTACCTAATATGTATTATTAAGAAATAAGGGATTCAAAGCCTTTAGTTATCAGGGTTTAGGCAATTCTGTAGGCCCCAACATGTTTTAGTGGGGTAAAAATATTTCATTGTAGGTTTTAAATATACACAGATGTATGGTGTGGTTTAAATCCATGCAGGAGGAGACAGTAGCCTTTATACAAATTTCACTTTTATCAGACACAATTTATGGTGTTGTTGGGGCTCAAAGCTAGTGCTGGTATACTGTGGTTTATTTCTGTTCGAGCAATCATCCTTCTCATAACAAGGTGAGAGAATTTCACCTGTAATAAGATCAGTGAGATTTGAAATGTGCCAAACTGCAGGCAGCACTTTCTTGGGAGTGTCCTGTCATTCCTCTTCCAAGCTGTCATCTCCCCAGCTGAGTGAGTTGCTAAAACTAGCAAAGGCAACTTAAAGTGCTACTGGCTTGCTACCTACAGGTAGTTTGCTGTAGTTGAGAGAAGTACATGATTTCATAGAATGTAATAATGAAAGAGTGAAAAAATTGACATGTAGACCTGCCTATGTACAAGATGCTCTTGCTTTTTTCCACTTACACATAGCAAAAACCACCTCACTTGGGAGCAGTGCTTGCTCTGTGTGAATACAAGATAGGGTCTCTAAGTCAGAGTGATGAAAATATTGCTGCTGTACTTACTTTAACTGGTATTCTAAAAATTAGGTGGAGTCCCATGTCCATAACTATTAGTAACAAATGCTTGTAGTGACTTACAGTGATCAAATGCTCAAATTCCTGCATCTCCTACCACTGCTGGATGGCTATTGCTGTCTTCCTGTCTAATGTCTTGATAAAGTACTATTTCATAGGAGCTATTAAAAATAATTAAATAGCCAACTGCATTTATGCTGTTAAGCTGGTAGTATCATGTTATAAAGTCTGTCTCACTATTCCTTAGTGCCAATTCCGATACAAAGAGTTGCATCTGATCTAGGGTTTATTGCTGACCTCCTGCCTGGATCCTAATCTGTGTGCAGCTCCTCATGCTGTCAGGAACATATAACATTTAAATTCCCAAACTTGGCTGTTTCTGAAAAAAACCTGTAGGCCCTCCATTAATACATTTTTCTGCATATTCATTCGAGGCACAGACCCCATAAAGCAAATTAGTAAAGGCATCTTAGAGCTTGTTTTAGCAAAACGTGGAATTGAAGAACAGAATAAAGAACCAGCTTTTTAGGTAAACCATGTTCTGATTGCTTGTAAGACTATCTGGAGGCCAGCATTCCCATGAATTCTCCAGAGTTAAAAAGTCCTATATTAGAATGATCACCTGGAAAATTGTTTTTACATGATTCTGTATATCTTTCTGATGGTTAGACACTAATCCTTGACAAAATGTAAAACATTAATTTATAGGATATAGAGCAGGTCTGGATAGGGGTTTTTAAAACAAAGGCAGAATACAAATTGTTTATTTCAGCATTTCTAAGTGTCCCAGCTTTAAAGGTTTCCAGAATGTTGTTTTTATTGTCAGAGTAGTTAGATGTTTTCTTGTATTTCTAGAAGAGATAACTGATGAAGGGCATGCAAGAATCATCTCATTCAAGGGGCTGGAGCACTTCAGGTTGTATAAGTGTGTTCTACTGGGAAAGCGTCCTGACTGATGTTCCATTTCCCCTTCCCTGCTTCAAAAACTGACGTGTGACATTGCTCTCGGCTCTGCCTTAGCAAAGAGAGTAACATTACTCTTAATTTCAGACGTGGTACTATATTAACCAGGGTTATATATTAGTTTCCATTTCATTTGGTTGCAAATGCGTGATCAGATTGAAGCAGATTTTTTTGTGTGTGTATGTGTTTGCACAGGCTGTTGAGCAGAAACAAGATACAGGCCAAAATTATTTAACCAGGCTTGCCTTTTTTTTATGGCAATGATGTGAAGAGCTCTTAAAGGTTCTCTTGGGGAGGGATGGGCAGTGATTTTGTGGAGGGCTGAACGGAGGCTCTGCCGATACAGCTGGGTCAGTGGAGCTCTCTCGTGGTGATGGGATGTGGGCCTTGCTGGAGGAAGTGTTTTGTCAGCATAGCTTTGCTGCTGTCTTGGACAACAGGAACTGATCTTCCATTCTTCTGTTGGCACATCCAGCGGGGCTGTTGCTCATGTAACTGCTTGGCTGGAGTTTGTGATTTCCTCCCTGTGATTCAGCCTGGCCCATCTGTGTTGGCTTTATGTGGGCTGGTCCTGTGTTGGACAGGAGCAGACATAGAGCTCTGCCAGGTCCTGATGTCTGCAGAGTCTGAGCTTAAGCAACATCCCTGAGAGAGGGATCTTCTCTCTCCCTCTCCCTCCTCCCTTCGTGACACTTCTTACTGTCAGTAGTGTTTAAAACAATAGTATTCTGAATTACTTTTCTGTATGCAGAGGAAAATGATCCCTTCTGGAATTTTACCTTAAAATATTGTAATCCATGAACAGATACCGTAGGGAATTATTGTTGAACTGTGATAATTGGAGCTGTTTAACAATACAATATTGGTAGATTTGATAATCCTCTCAGAATCAGTGTACTTTAATGTTTCTGCAGTGTCCTCTGGATTTTTTGTTTGTTTCTTTTTTTACTTACAACTCTTCAAGGCTCAGAATTGACATAAAAATCCCTCAAGCAAAGTAATTTTTTTACAAAGTCAGACTTCAGATTTTTTTCTGATTTGTCAAATAATGTGAGTAAACACAATGTAAGTACTAAGGAAAAAAATTGTCTCTATCTAAGAACAGTGCTGAAAAAAAAATAATGTTGGGGCTATAAATATTTCTATGATCTGACTTAGAAGCAATATTAATTATAATTAGGACAGTACAAAGAACACGAGATATCTATCTTTCAGCCATTAGTAATTTACATTAATTTACATTAAACAGTGCTGAATATGATGTTATTATAGAGGAAATTATATAGAGGAAATGAGGTTAGATTAATCTTCCCACTTTTCATAATCCAGCTTTCTCATGGAAGACCAATAGATGATGCTACAGAAATTTGCCTCAAAATTGAAAACTTTGATTCAAATAACCACAGTAAAGCTGTTAGAAACTATCAGATAATTATTATGCTTTCTTTTGTTGCAGAGTCGCAGAGAATGTGAAAATAAATACTTTAAATTATCTTTAAAGAAGTATTTCTGCAACTTTTTTTTCATTTTTGAAGAATTATTGCAAACTTATCCTTTCAATTTCTAAAAACCTGAATTAAAAACAGAATACAAATCCAAACCGAAACAAGCACCATGATCCAGCAAATCCTGTTGAGGACCATGGGGGAGTAGAGGTTGAAGGAAGGCCAACAACGCCCTGGGAAGATAAGGAAGAAAACAAATCTCAACAATATGAGAAAAGTTTTCAAAGAAAAAGTTAAAATTCATATGGGTATCACAGAAATTACACATGGCTCGTTCTGAATTTTACTTGTATGAGAGGAGACTTCGGAGCAATGTCAGTTGAGAGCTGCTCAGTTCAGACCACTACTTTCATGCTCTGCTTAGGATTTCTGTTCCACTGGGAAGTAGAACAAAATTGTTATTTCAGATAATGAAATACTGTGGTTAAAGCATAATGGGCTGAGCAATTTAGCATCTGTATGAATAAGCTGTGTAGCTAGAGAGACTGCACTATCTGTAGGCCTGAGGACTGCACATGGTATAAGGCAGGCTGCTTTTTGGAGTGACCTAGAAACAATGGAAAAATGGCTGACAGGAACATAATGAATTTAGATAAAGGCAGATGAGCAGCCCAGCAATTAGGGTGGAATAACTCTGCAAGAGAACAGGCGGGGAAACAAGTGGAAAGGCGGCCTGTAGGAAAAGATCTGCGTGACCTGGTGGCACTGTGAAAGGGTCAGAGGCCAGGAAGGCAAGTTTGAGTGTGGGAAATCTAAAATAGTTCTGAGGAAAAATAGAAGGAAAAATTGAAGACAGTCAAGTGCAATGGTGGGCTGCTTAGAGAGAAGTGGAATCTCCATCCTTGAAGAGAGCCAATACTCACCTGGAGATGACCCTGGGAATCCTGGCCCAGCTGGATCTGCTCTAAGTAAGGCTGGACCAGTGGACCTCCTTAAGGCCTTTCCAAGCTGCATGATTCTCTTTTATTTCTAGCTGTCATGCTTTGGACTTCATGGATAACTACATTATATATAAAGATTTGTTCTCTTAAAACGATGTCCAGTTGTTAACTGTTTTCCTATATTTTTTAAAATGACGTTGTTCAAATTGATTCATAATAGTGACATCTGACTTCTAGGGAGCAATGAAAGCTAATTTAAATGGGTAAGGATGTTTCAGATGGTTGAGTATGCAATGGTTTTATGAATTAGGTGGGACTGTAAATTGCTGGTTAAAAAACAGCATTTCTTTTTTCACTTTGATACAGCCGAAGTGCCAAATATGTGCAGGTTAGGTGCTACTAAAGGATATTAACCCAAGAAATCCCATTTCTTATCTGTTCTGTTTTTCATTTTTCAACCCAATAGGGACTCGTGTAAAATGTTGTCATCCGTGGTTTTGTATCTCTCATGGACATTCCATCCACTTCAGGGCAAAATTTTTTATAAATCAAATACTTTAATATGAAGTTTATAATTGCTTTAATGAGGGCTTTAGCTGCCAAGAAAATATTTTGTGATGTGTGAGCTCATTACACCCACGAAGTTATAACAAAAACATTTTTTTTGAGTGCTCTTGTCAAAGCTGGAAACAAGTTTGGGATTTTTTCAGTTGATATATATCTGCCCCTAAGAACAAGCCTATGTAGGTCATCTCAATTGCAGCCACTTAAAACTGTCTGATGTTGGCATGACTTTTTTTCTATCTAATTTTGAAGAAAGCTCAGGATGTATTTTAGTGGCTTCCTCTCGTTAGAAGGAAAAAACCCAAACAAACAATAGGAAGCAACTAGACCTGCTCCCTCTCCAGTGATAATTATCTGTCAAATAGTGCTAACCTGAGCAGATATTCTCAATTTCTGGTCAGCTGTTTTAGAGCCTAGCATGTGGATGGATTTGTGGAATGATGATGGAAGAAGACGACTTTATATAATGATGTATTTTATTTTACTTGGATTTTATTCAAGCTGCCTGCAGTATTATTTATGGAAGTTGCCATTCCTTTATTAAATAATCCACCTCTGAAGTCAGACTGTACATGTAAAATCAGTACAAATGCTTGGGAAACTTTTGGAAAGCAAAGAGCAGAAATAAATAAGTTTTGTTTCTTAAACAGAATAAGCAATGAATAAGAATTTTTGTAATACTGTTGCACATTTGTCTGAAATGAGTGAAAACATACGTAATGATCTAGATAAGGTTTTTGTTAATGAGTTATAAGGTACGCTGTAATCTCTGGAATTTTATTGCAGATCTCTGCCAGTGCTGTGTATTTTCACTCAAGGTTTCATCTGAAACAAATAAACAACTAAAAATTCTTTATTTCTGAAGGTTTCTGGATTTTCTGTAATGTAAAATTCCTCTTAGAAGGAGGCGAATTGACTGATTTTTGGTTTTGAACAGGCAGATTTCTTTAACAGTGTAACTGATAGCTAAGAATGGGAAGGCATTCAAACTTGACACAGTTGTTAGTACAAGATCTACTGATCTGCAGAGCTGCATGAGCCCAGCCAAGAGGATCTCCTGACCTACTTTTCGGTAACAAACTTGGCTATCACTGACACTTGAGAAATGACAAACAGTATATACCATAGTATCATAGATAACAGCCCAAACTAAACTTTGGGACTTAATTACTTTTACTTTAAAATTGTGTTTTCCTTCCACTGTTTGTGCCGGAAGATGTTTCTTTGGCAAATTGTGTAGTCTATGGAGGAAGTTATCTAGTTTGTCAAAAATATGTCTGTATGTGTAACAGGATGAATGTGGATTCTGTACACATAAATTCAGGATTTTCTAATTATTCTTGTTTATTGGAGTTGCTTATGTACCTTTCACAAGCTATTAAGTGTCCCTACTTTAGAACATAAAAGCTTAGAAATCTCTAAATGCCTCTCAATTCATTCTCCCACATGTGGAAGAAATCAAGAATATGTAGTAGGGGGATTTTGAATGTTTTCTGTAGTACTACTAATAATAGACTAGTTTAAGCCCTTAAACAAAAGCATTCATTTTGCAGAAGACTAATCAATAGTTCTGGTTCAACACAGTAATTTAAAGATTCCAGCTTTAAAAACATGCCAAACACGATGATGCTTTCCCCATTGATGATGTGTTTTGGGTACCTGTTTTGTGTGAGGGACCCTTACATTCCCCTGTAAATTGTGCAGTTTGTAATTCCCGCTGAAAGCCAGTTGGGGTTCTGGATTCATCCTTGTGAGCTTCCAGTGGGATAATGCTGCCCACCCCTGCCTGGGAAAAGAAATGTTGCCTTTTGCAGTGTGATTTGAGCTTTCTATCCAGGCATAATTAGGAACAGACAGCAAAGTAAGGCTCTTTGTGTGCGCAGTGTGTGTGAAGCAGATTGCAGCAGTCCAAAGCTCTTCTGGCACAATTACTTGCAGCACCTGTTTTTTCCTTGTATTCATCTGAGCTTCATTTCTTCAGCCTTCACATTTGCATTCGTGTGTGTTCTCTGATCTTAGTGTTCCTTACACAGGTTGGACTTGCTCTATTTTGTCCATGACTCCTACCTTTGAGCTCTCTTTCAGTTATTCATTGAAAATAAATCCTGTTACTGTTTCACTTGCTTTTTATTCCCCATCTGCTTGGGCCTTCTGCTTAACTTTTCCATTCCCCTTGCTTTCAGCCCCATGAGTTTGGCCTGCTTTCTCTGCTTACTGTTGTGCTCTTTCAGCAACTCCAAGCAGCTCCTTGTTGTGCCTTTCCTGTTCTTACTTTTCTTCTAGAAAAGTCAGCCTCTTCTCTTGGCCACTGTGAGAGGCAGGTAGACATAACTAAATTGGGTTGGTGTCCCCAGTAAGGCTAATGACTTTGCAGTATCAAAGCTTGTTCCCAGTGAGTAGTGTTTTTTCTATACTATATGGAAGCCAGTTTTGCTTATGAATCTTGTAAATGAATCCTAAAGTTCAGTCTATGTAAATTACATTTCCTACTAGAAAAATAAGCTGTCTTTGGAAAATCTTGCATATTATAGCTTAGACATATGGTCTTATTTTGCGTGCCAGTACTGGTGAAAGAAATCTGTTTCTTTCAAGGATTGCTTTGTTATGCTGAGAGACTTAAAACTGATGCTTCTGTACAACAGCAGAAACTGCTTTGGAGACCAACACTTCTGGGCAAGGAGAGTCCAACTAGCCCTTCTTGAAACCAGTAATCCTGGTTTGGAAGATTACCACTCCCACTTCACACAGCAAGTAGTGTTACTTTTGCCAAAACATTCAAGACCAGTGGTGAAATAAAAGATTTGTTTTGTTGTGAAGCTTGCTATTAAGCTCTCAGTACACAGTCATCAGGAGTGATTGTGAATATCTGAAGGCTCCTACGCCTTCATGTGAAACTGTCTGAATAGCATCTGGCAGAGTCACTACAGTATAAGTAGCCAAGGTACAACAACCATGATGGATTTGGTCTACTTTTCTATTTAAAGTTCGTACCATAAGCTGTCTAAAACCCCCCAAAGGCAGTTCAGTTGACTAAAGCTAAAGAGCAGATTTTTATGCTCTTTGAAACACTGTTGGTTCAATTTGTTTTGCCATTTCAGTTCAGAAAATAAGTATGTGTTTTGTTATATGAACTTTTCAGCCATTTTATTGTGATCCTTTCATCTTTTAGAGAAAAAGCATGATACCTAGAAGTGGAAAATTTTGTGTTAGTGTCAAAATTTGTCTGTGCTGGGTTTTCTTGTTACTGTTCTTTTTTCCTATCTTTCTATTTTTTGCCCTTGAAGACAGTGCAGATCCTTGACATTCTCACATGGGAATTCCTGTAATACTGTGCAACAAATGCATTTGAAGAGTACTTACTTACTGCGAGCCTGGAAATAAGATACTCACAAAAATCTGTAAAAATAGTAAAACTAATAAAACTCAAGTGATGGCTATGGCTACATTGCCTGCACTAGATGAACTAATATTTCTGTACTGTAGTTTTCATCAGCTGGTCTTTTAACCACCAGGTACCTGGTGAACACTAAAATTCATTTAATTAAAGCAGCGAAGTGTCTGCACTTTCGTTGTGAAACAACCAGCACTACCCCCTCCATTTTCATAAAAATGCACAGAAAGTTAATGTGCCCCCTGGGAAACTTTCCCTTGGATGGTCAGAGCTGGAAGATGCTTGCCCAAGACCTGTCGATCCACTGGGACATGGATTTCAGTTAGGACTTTGTTGGAGAGGATTTGTTTTCTTAATATAGCCCTTATTATCTGTGGGCTTTTTTGCATATTTCTGTTTTCTGTAATGAGAATATACTGTTTGAACTTTAGGAACTAATAAAATAAGTTTAGTGTGCTGATTTGTAATGAGGTTAATAAACAAATAGAATACAAGGGTCTTTCTGAGTTGGTTTTGTTATTGTACTTATTCAATTTTGCATGAAAGGGGATTAAATTTGGTGTTACTGGTCTGGTTGACATGTTGACATTACTCTGGATTGTTGAAAGGTGTCAAGAAATGGAAAGACTTAATTTGTAGTTCACTGGTTATAAAATTGGTGAAAATTGATGATCCTTCACCTTTCTTAACCTGAGTGCATCGCTCATTGTTGCCTAATATATGTTGCAAATAGATAACGTAAGCTTAAGGACCCCATGTAAGACTTAAAAAATACTGTTCAAAGTATTTCCTTAGGTCTGTTATATTCTTGTACTCTGCATCACTTGCATCACTGCATAAATGTGGTGTGTTTTTTCTTTTTAATTTTGGTGAAATGCCTTAGCTATTAGTCTGAAAATACTGTGTTTTCCAGTTTGTCTCAAAACTTCCTCCTCGGTGTTCCTGGTTGCTTCATACTGTCTTGTGTAGATGCTGTGTTTATAGGTCTGCTAACTGAGTGTGTCCAGAACAAGCTTAGACCAAAGACAGTGGATAAAGCTCACTCTAGATTAATTGGGTTTAAAAAACAAGATATTCTCATTTTGTACAAGTGATGGGTCTGGCATCATAGTTTTATTTAGGAAAGGGAGCAGTTATTCTATTATGTAGCTAGAAGAAGCTTACAGTGGGTCTGCATAATTAGATTCTAGGAAATGTGAAAAGTTAGAATAGAGGAGCAGTATTTCCTTCAGATTCAAATAGACTTGTCTGTAATGTTTACTGTCAGGTTAGATTTTCCAACATCAGCATAGAAAATTGCTTTTTAACATAATGGGTGTGGGGTTTTTTGTGGATTTTTTTTCTTTTTAGTTTTACTTTTCATGTTGCTTTAGACTCAAATTTCTCTATGTGGCACAGTTAGATAAAAGGGCAACTAATGCTTGGTTTGCTTTGAAAACGGTAGCAACTTGAAATGAGTTGGGTCTCCTGGGAAGGGATTCTTGTCATTTTTTCACCTTTGCGAATTTTCTTTCAGGTAGAGCTCTTGTGTGCCTGATAGCAAGTTCAGATGGTTTTATATTGGCTGTTTTCCTTAACTACCACTCAGATTTTATTTGCATAATGCTCACTTTCCTTCAGTCTTCTGTTTGCTTTGATGAGTCAACCTCTTTTGGAGAGCAGTCAAATAAAAAGAGAAGTGATATACCCCATTTTATGGCAGCTTTTTCCATGATTTTTTTCAGTCTAATCTTTTCTATGCAAGCGGATACCATTGATATGCAGGTTGTATCTTGGCAAAAGCAAGCTGTATGAATGCAGCTGGTGCAGCAGTTTTCAATGTTCTGCCCTTAGTAGATATCTTCAATCAATCAACTAACTTTTTGCATACTCTGGAAGACTTTGCATGACTTTGCTGTCTCTGTATTACTGGTTAAGTAACAGTTTTAGATTACAAAATCAGAGCTCTCACTAAAGTTTTAGACTGGTTGTGTCTTACTTTCCCTGTTGGGTTTTGAAGAGTTTGCCTTCCCAGTCAATCTGGCCCTTCATTGTATTTTCCTCCTGCCTTAATCCAGAGGGACAGAACCAAACAAAATTGTAGCAAAGCTCAGGTAAGATTACAGTTTTCAGGAAGGTGTATGATGTATGACAATATACATTCTTCTGTCTTGTAGCTACTATTTGAGCTGCTGTAATACTCTGTCTGTGGTTCTAGTAATGATTGTGGCTACTGTTGACTACTATGAGTGTTTAAGAATTCAAAATGGAAAAAATAATAATGAGCTTACTCAAAGTGTTAAGTTGGCAATTTTTTCTTTGTCGCTTTGTTCATGACATGAATTTTCAGTGACTTCTCAGCAAGAAGGAAAGTACTTTTATTTACAAGAGAATGTTGCAAGTAGGATGCCTATGGTTCCAGCAAAATTTGAATGCCTATCTACCTGCTGGATAGCAATTAAGGCTGTGCTTATAGAGTACATTCCAAGGGTAAGTTTTGGATGTTGCTTTACACTTTGTTTTAGAGTACTGCCCAGTTCTGAGAAAAAATACCAAGATTGGGAGTAACGAGCTCCCAAAACTAAGGGTTTGGGTAGGCTTTTTTCATGTATACATGTATTACCACCCCTTAGACTGAGGTGATTAAAGGAAAGTAAGTCTCCATCTGTAGAATGGGAAATGCTGGATAGGTATGCAATATGTGCAATAAGTGTGTGTGACAGAAAGGGTTACAGATCACATTACCAGGCTGTGGTAATAGAAATACTATAACTATAGGATTACCTATGACAATGGAAAGTATTCATCTCATTTGTTTTGTCTGAAATAGTTCATTATAATACTGAAGAAGAGAAAAGGGCACCACCTAGAGCCCCATACAGACTTTCCTCAGTCTGTGGAGGGTGCCCAGAGGACTAATTTTGAGTAGACACGCCACTTGAGGAGCAGTAAAACAGCACACTACCCATGGGCAAGCTGACAATCTGTGTGCCTGGTGTGGCTCAAAATGACAGTGCCATTGGCTCTCAGGTCACAGCTTTGTAGTTCACCAGGCTGCCAGTGCCCCTGTCACCTCTTGGGACAGTAGGGAGAATGGGTACATTGTAGTAGTAGAAGCAAAGGCCACAGCACTGAGATTGTTCTCTGCTCTACACAGCTCTGTGTTACAGTATTTAAAATATGTATTTTTGTTAATTGTTTATCATGCCAGTGAAATGAAATTAGTTGCTTAGTCCTGTCAGAAGCCCAGAATACAGTAGTTGGTAATCTGTTTAGTCTCTGAAAGGCAACAGTAAAATCTGTTAAGCATATCAGGTTTATCAAATCCCTTCAGAATTTCAGGACTTACTAACCTGTATTTGGTTAAGTACTTATTTCAGACAGATGGAATTTTTGGCAGTTACTGAAATTCCTCTCCTACTTACATGGAAATCATGCCTGACTCTCAAATAACACCTGATTTTGCAAATGTAAATATTGTATATTGGAGACTGCATGTCTGGCAACTGTGCTTTATTTGTAAAGTTGTTACAGTTAGAGAGCTACTATCTGGTATTTTGTTTGGACTAATTCTTGTTAACAATATATTTTATGTCAGCTGATATTTTCTTCATCTGAATTCCCTTCATAAATAGGTATTCCATGTCAGTTATTCCACTGATAGCATTGCAAGCATCCTTTGATTAGTGTCACATATTAGAGATAGAGGGCTCATAGCATCTACTATACAAGTAAATTATTATTTTAAGTCGAATTTCAGATATGGTCTACTAAAACCTCTTTTTTTTTTGTATTTTCACATCTTTATTTTAAAAAAAACCAACCAGCATTCAAATTATAACTTAATATATTATTGTTATATAAATTTAATGTCTAAAAATAAATCTGCACATTGGTGCATCTTTACAAGACAAACATATTGACAAAGATGGTAATAATAAAAAAAAAAATTGTTACCATGATTCATCCAGAGGGCTAGAGGTCTGAAGAGGCTACAACCAGTGTTTTTGATCTATAGCATAGGTAAGCTGTACTGAAAATTAAAATCTGTCATAAGAACACGCTCAACAAGTTTGTAAGTGATGTGGTAAACTGCTCTCTGATTCCCATAGCCATAGTTTTCCCAAGTAGTAAACTTTGAGGGTAAGTACATCCCAAAGGAGTTATAAAAGAATAAAAATAGCTCAATAAAATATCCAGGGACAAAAAAAATCCCAAGCCCCTACATATGAATATTTGTTCAGCTTCTCTGGCTCTATAGTTTAAACTGTGTTTTAGGCTGCTGTTTGGTCTTGTCTGCTAGGGGTAACCAAGAGAGCCAAGACAGGTCTCTCTCCACTGGTGGGATACCTCTGCTAGGGAATTGAGTCAGGGGTCACACAGACTGCAGCTGATATTTGTTAGTGAGCCTGTTATTAATTTAGCTGCACTTACAAGCAGAATCAGGGTGTTCCTGTTAATGAAATCTAACCATGTCCATTGATCCAGCTCCCAGGTTGCTCATGCCTGTGTCGGCTGTAGCTCCCAGGCGGGAGTGGCAATAGGGAGACATTGCTGGATATTAAGACAGACGGCTTTGATTTGAGAGCATACAGATGCAGCTCTAGCAATTTTTCTGTTTGCTTTGGGATTAAATATCCCTGTAACAATATGAATAATTCAGAGTAATATGATTTTTCAGTGGGACATGTGGACTGGGGAGTCAAAAGCATGGTAGAGGTTTGATGTAGCAGCCACATATAGGCAATTAGTGCCCCCTGAGATACAGAGGAGTGTTGTGCCTGGCTGTTGTCTGGTGCTGTGATAGCCTGCTGTGCAGTGGATTTATAGGTGAGACTATTGCCCTAATGAGCAATATTGAGTGTTCCAATACCTTTGAGCTTTCCAGCTGTCATTAAGTGCTTATGTGTACAAATCTGAATTTGGTCTGTAGTCAATATAGTAATTGGAGCAATTTGGATTAGTGACTGCAAGGTAGGCATCTATTCTAGAGTGAGCTTTAACTTTATCCTATAATTATCATGGATGGATAGGTGCCTATATTGCATATGAACAGCTAAATTTAGAATCTTAACTAGTCCCAAGCCATCATCTTACATTAAAGCACAGCATGCAATATATTTTTATACATTATTATCTTGGTGACTTCTTTTACTGTTTATTTGTTACTGTCTGTGGTTTGTGTAATGCAGTCTTCTCAAAATTAGGGTGAGGGGAGATTATGCAGTGCAAAAAGATTTTACTCTGTATGTGTATAATAAAACACATATATAGAAATAGTTTCTTAAAATTGGTTTGCTTGCTTACATTCAGATAATTGTTTACCTTAGCTTAAAGGGTTGTCAAAATAAGAATGCTGTGATGTGTCATTTCTAATGTGCTGATCTGAATCATGCTTGTGTGCAATCACTGTATCAGCTCATGGCATGGCTGCCAAGCTGCCCACACATTCCCATGATGAATTTGCCAAGAGATGTCTGATCTCCTCCTGGCCATCTGCATTTGTTTTGAGTCATAAGTCCATGGGTGTGTGTATTAGCTACTGTATTTATCTGGGCTTTATTTGTTGGAAGCTGGTTTTGACTTTTATTTCGGTTTCCCCTGTTGACTTTACTTTTTATGTTTGCTTTTGAAAATCCTGTGGACTTAGAATTGAGCTATGAGTAGGCTTCAGGTCACTTGATGTTTCTGGGGAAAAAAACTGTGTGTTCAACACATGACAGCAGATCTGTTGGAAGCTGGTAAAAACAGCAACTCTAGAAAAACAGCTTTGAAGTATAAATGCCAAATGTCACAATATAGTTTTTCAACTTAAAAGTACTTCTTAAAAAGCTGTGTTTAGAGAAAAGTACATAAAACCTGTGTCTTTGGCATTTTGTAGCTTATACAGGACAGTTATATTATATAGGACAGTTTCTTCTTTTTTTCGTGTGTTCAGAGCTGTGCCCATCAGCTTTTGTGTATATTTTTTTAAATTTACCTTCATCATGCCTTACAGTCTCACAAGTCCTGTGTGTGAGAGCTTATCCAAAGGAGCACAAGTGCTGCATCTAAGTTGGGTTCTGCTGTTTGCAGTTCACCAGTCCTCCTTCTTTAGCTTTTCTCCTTCCTCATCTTAACCAGGGTAGATGCCTGTCTGTGTCTGGCTTTTCAAACTCCAGTGAAGGCACTTAGCAGGATTCATTGCTAATTCAGGGATCTCAGCTGTAGGCCGAGACCTATACAAGATCTGTGTGTTAGGTACTGTAGACAGGCAAAAACACCACAGTTTATCTGCTAGAGAACCTAATGGAGTGTTAATCATTAGTTAGTGTACTGATTCTTAAACCTTAATTTGAGATGTATAATCCAGAGCTAGCCCATATGCTTCGTGAAATGCTTGATAGAGAATCTGAGCATAGTTTTAGGGAAAAATAACTTCTTTGGAAGATGGCAGGTCTGTCATAGAGTGACTTTTCTACTTGCAGTCTAATAATACTTTAAATAATGTGTGCATTATAAATGGTTATCAATGTTCTTTGCTTCTGAAAGCAAAGCTGTCGTCTGTATGTGTTGCCAGAGGATTGCAACAGAAAATTTGTATTTTCAGATTCACTTTTCATTTCTTAACTCTATGCTATTCATGTGCTCAACAGCAGAAAGTTATCACAGTTTGAAGATGAATAGCATAGAGTTAAGAAAGTGAATCATTGCACCATTAAAAAACAAAAAAATTAGTCCCTTTCCTTACCTATAGAGGTACTTGCTATGACTGGTGTGGCCTAAAGCACTGGTTGCAGAAGAGATGTTTGCTGCATTAGCTGCCTCTGCTTGTAATATTTTTGGCAGTCATGACAAGTATGGGTAGAGAAAACAGAAGAAACATCTTTAGCCATATGTACTGTTCCAACACCAACTTCTTGCCATGAACCACATTTGTTTTCAGCAGAATGAGTTCATTATGAAATGTTCATTATGAAATGTTGTGCTCAGATTGGTTATTCTAAGTATTTCCTGGTGTATTCTGCCTTGACATGAATGCTGGACATGGAGTATTGCAAGGATTTATCAGGTTTCTCTGAAGTCATGTTTGGAGAATAAAAATGAAAAATGGAGAGGAAATGCTTGTAAAACTTTCTTTTTGCCTTTTCATAAGGCTTTTTTAAAAAACACGAATTATATAAAATAGCTCAAAGGGATTTGCAGATCATTAAACTTTTAAATGTAGCTTAAAATCCTTGAAAACCCATATGTTCTATATTTTTATAGATATTTTATAAAAATTTGAATGTATAAAATTGCAGCTATGGTTTTGGTTTGTTTGTTTGCTTGATTTTTTATTTTTAATATTCTGATCCTAAGGAGGTGTATGACATTAGATGCCTGAAACGGTTTTCATGTATACCTACCAGGACTATGCATGCATTTTTTTTTTTGCTTCCTTAGCCAAGCTTCCTTGGCTTTTTAGTTTTCCTTAAAAGAAATTACTTTTGACTTGGATTCCTTCCTAACAGTACTAACGTAGTCTGAAAAGCCAAAATTGCAGAAGGCAAAAGCTTGACCAGCAAAAGAATTGCCTGCAAACAGTCATGCATAACAAAGATCATGGTTTCCTGAGGACTGCATCTAGTTCTGCAGTTGAATTTCTTCTGGAGATAATCTTGTACATGAGGTGGTGTGAGCAGTGTGGGATGATGTATGACTGGCAACTAGTAGTGAAGCCACTGATTTTTCATTTGGGATGTACTGGGGAAAAAACTCTTCCCTAGTCATTGGAGAACATTTCTGGTCTTTCAGCCAAAAGCATTTGTGTCTCGTCTGTGTGTCCTTTTTTGTTTATTTGTTTTTAAGAATGGAATTTTTAAGAATGGAATTGTGGGGTTCTATAGTCCACTTGTTCAAAAATGGATTCAGATCTTGAGCAGACAGGTATTGCAGGCAGCTGTGGGGTTTTCTCAGAGCTTTGTCTGGCAGAGCTCTCCCTGGCATCTGCTCAGGGATATCAACTGCTGCAGTGGGAGCCTGCAAGGAGTGACAAGGTGCCAGCTCTCCTCTTTTCAGCCATGGCAGCAGGTGTTGAGCATATCTGAGTCCCTCAGATTTGTGTGCTTTTTTCCTGATACTATTGAAATTTTTTCACGGCATTTTTATGATTTAGGTGTAGAGAATGAGTTTTTTAACAGACAGTTTTTTTACTTTTTTGATAGATTTTTAAAACTTTTTTACTTTGTGCTTTTTTGAGACAGTGATGAACCTACTTGTCCATCCCCAAAATACTCTGGAGACTGTCCTCTAGCAGTATGTTAGACCAACGATTCAGAGATTTCTTTCTCATAGAATAGATGGTGCTTCTAGATACACATCCTTGCTATACCTTTTCACCTTCATCCTCATTTCTTCCTTTGCCCTTCATGGATACAGGAGGCTTAAATATACATGCAAGTACTTGAGCTTGAGTAATGCTGGTGGTGGTTGTCTCCTGAACCCCTGAAGTCTTACAAGACTTGATTTTCTCCTTCCAGAGGCTGATGAAAGAGTCACTGAGATAGAGATCCTTGGATGTGAACGTGGTTTCTCTTCTTCTCAGCCAGCCTTCTTCTATGTGCTGTTAGGCCAATGCTTTTTTGTCACACCTGCAGTGAGGCCAACAGGAGGAAATGAACTATTCTTCTAATTGAGTTGCAGTTTTTAAAAATTAAAGTTTTTACTCCTACAACAAAAGACAGCTAGGTCTTGGGAGAAACTGGAGAAGGGTCCCTGCAATGAATACTGGCTGCCCTTTAGTGAAGCTGAATCTCATTAATGCATGGACAGGATGCACATATTGCTTTAGTACACTCTCTTTTTCTAGAGATGTTTATATAAACCTGGCAATTATATGAGCTTCAGATACTCTGAAGAGAAACTATGTCAGTGCAACCTAGTTTGTATTAAGAGAGAAAATTTGTCTCTGTTGACTGTGAATAGAGGCTGAGACAGCTCTTGGCAGTATTTTGAATGTGTTCTCTGTCTTTTCAAGCACTGCTTGAAAATTCAGTTGAAAGCCAGTGCAAAAAGCTGTCTGATACAAGATGATGCTGTGCTATTTATTCTGTTACGTGTTTTTTCAGTACTGCAGCTGAAGAAGAGTATTGATGTATGTGTAACTGCAGTAGAACAACATTGTACATGAGGGGTTTTGTGGGATTAGAGATTATGAGCTGACAGATAGTTGAGGGTGCAGTTGATAAACTGATAAATAATGAAAGAATGGTGTGCAGTAATACAAAACACTGCTAGAGAAACAAAACTTCACAACGTTACAGATGGAGAGAAATTCAGAATTGTATGTTTTTACAATGGGTTCAATTTTTTTAAAACTCAGCTTTTCATGTGCAACTGAGAGTCTGAAAGGGTATTTATGCCTAAGGAGCAGTAAAAAATCCCCTACCCAAATATTTGACCAAAATGTCTGTGAGAAAGGAAGGTAATGAGGTGGTTGAAGAACAACTTGATTTCGCCAAAAGCAAACCAGAGCATAGAATGAAACATATGAAACACAACTCTTGAAGAATAGCAAACTCTTAACTGGGAGGGTTGATAATAACTATACTTTTAATCTTTATGATGTATAGGATGCATAAAGCAGTGAATAAATCAAAACTAATTAGGCAGAGGTTAATATTTATGGTTGTGGTCTCTTGACCTTATGCTGCTTTTAGATTGCCATACTGTTGTTCTTCTTTAAAAATTTAGTTGTAATACAAGCTACAGAATAAAAATATTCACATTGTTTATAATAGTTTGGATGCTAGATGATGGAAGTCTGTCCCATCCAGGTGTGTATAAAATATGCCTCTCTGGAAAGGAAAGGAGTGTGTAAACCAAGCTGGACCTAGAGCCCTCTCTGCTGGATGGCTGGGAAACAACACTTCAAACAAGAAAAAATAAGAATTTTTATGTAGAAAAGAAAATCTGAGGGTAGTGCAAGAAATCTAGAAGTAAACCATAAATCCTACATGATTGAAGTCTTCCCTATTACAAGCAGATGGAATAGGGTAGGGCTTATTTCATAAACGTGGCCTTCTCTTATTAAATTATCAGGTGATATATTTTGATGATAATTCTTTACCTCTGAGCGAATATGGGATCTGAGGGGGTAAGAAAATAATTAATGTTTCATCTTAGAAATTTGAAAAATTCATAATATCTGTGCCAAAGGGGAATATTCAAGTAAAGGATTTTCTAATGATATAAATCCTAGAGGGTGTAGGTGGGTGCTGTTTTTTTGTAGTAACGAACCAAAGAAATTAACACTTACTATAAAACTGTAGTAATACATGGAAAATACGCTATTTCAAGATGAAGTACTTTTTAAAAAAGGTATTTGGCAAGAGGTAACACATGTGTTTGTTTTAAAATAAAATATATTTTCCAGTAAGAGGGGAAACCCTATTATAGTAATTACAGTCCAGATTTTATTCCTAATGTAAAGCCAAACACACACATTCAGAATTTTTTTTTCATTCCATTTGACTAATGGAAACAGGGGAAAGGAGAATTGCAGAGAATTACTGGATTGTTACTTTACTACCAGCACTAGAAGATCCATTAAAACTATGCAGCTCCCTGAAGTCCAGGCGCTTGGAACCGATTCTGAAATGTGCATAAGCACATGTGGGTTTTCTAAACCCAAAAAAGTCTAGTGGAGATAAGTGGGATCAACACTGAATAAACTTGTGAGATGTGCTCACTCTTCCTTCTTCCACGATTTTTCAAGATGGGATAGCAGCTGCAGACATTCATGACATTTCTGGTCACAGAAAGTTCATTAGGGAAAAAAAAAATGCAGCCTTTGTGTACACATTTGGAAACCTCTGAAATCTCGCATGCGTGGAGAACTACAGCAAAACAGTTACTGATCTTTATTAAACTTGGTTTTTCTTCATTTCCTGTGTAGGGAAGGAGAAGCACATTTTGGAAATGTTTGATGTTTTGTAAAGTATTCATTATAAGATATTATTTTTTTTTTTTTGAGTTGTCATTTCGCTTAAGGTAACAACTTGATTAATAGCATTATAGAGCAGATAGTGTGATGGGGTTGCTTTAGGGCTTTTTTCCTACTTTTTTTCAAGTCACAGTGACATAACCACTTTCAAAACTTACGTTAAAAATGGTGTAAGAAATGTAGACTAGTAAGATACAGGAAGATTTTGTAGTATGTTTTTGTTCTGTAAGAATAAGCCCTATGGGGTGACTATCTCTGAGAAAAAAAACCAACAAAATATAAGAATCTGTCTAGGTAACTAAACTGACATGAATTTATCACATCATATCGCTCACCAAGTGTTTTGTGAAAGGCAGTAGGGATGTTGTGAAAAGGACTGAATTTGTTCTCGTGAAGACAATAATAGTGAAAAGACAATAATAACTTAATGAAAAGACAATAATAGTGAAAATATAGACTGAAGGAAGGCCTTTGTATTTATGCTCTTGTCCCTGTTTTTTCCTTTCATTTGTTGACCCAGGTAATTCTAATGGCCATGTAAACAAAGACATTTTGAAAGCCTGCTTATAGAAGTGGTAGTGAAAGTACCTCAGTAGTACTTATTTTCCACACAAGAATTAAAGCAGAAAGACTGTATTGCTAATTTCTCCTCTTTAATGTGTCTCAAGGCGTTTTCTCAAGTTTTTTTTTTGGATAGGAAACAGTATTTTTATCACAGATAACAACAATAGTAGTTGTATCACAGATATTGAATACTAGGCAGCTGTCTAGTAGCTTCTTTATATGTGTATACACACACAAACATCTTCTTGGTGGAGTAATACATGCTACTTTCGTAGCTCATATATAGAAGAAACTCCTCTGACTTTTCTTCTTATCCTCCAAAGCTGTCAAAGGCCTGATCCTGTCCATCAGTCCTGCCTGGCTGTAGTTACCACAGCAGAGTAAAACTTGAGTGGCCAGAGTGCTCAATGCTGGTGTGCTCAGCCCACAGTCACATTTCTGCTGTACAGGCACCATCTTTCTTACAGTAGCTTGGGTAATTTCTGAAGATGTTTTAGACAGACAGACATCAATAAAAGCAGAAAATGAGTGGAGTGAGTGAATATATGGCTGCTTTCTTCTTTAGTTGTAGCTTAGCAGTTTTGCAGGTGGTACTCTTGTGGTGTCAGGCGACATTAACTTGTTCTGTGCTGGGATGGAGTTATTGTATCTGTACAGGCCTGTCTTCTTCTGGCTGAATGAAACCTTTTCCCAAAATAATGACACAATTCTAAATTCTTAGAATTTAAATTAATTAAAATAATATTAAAATTTTAAATTAATTTAAAATTAGTTTAATTTTAAATAGATTTTACGATGCTGACTACCTGGGCTATGATTTGCTGCAGAAGTTTTCTTAAATTAATTATGTCTTGTGTTCATCTATACATGGTTTTTATTTTTATTTTTTGTCTTTTCAGGGCATGGCTTTTACCTTGGAGGAGAGGCAACAACTGAATATTCATGGATTATTGCCACCTTGCTTTCTTGGTCAAGATGCTCAGGTTTATACAATTCTTAAGAATTTTGAAAGGCTGACATCTGACCTAGACAGGTAAAGTATGGCTATGAAACTTTATCCTGCTCATCAATTCACGAGTCACTTTTTTTTGTATGGTAGTACAGATGAAATTTTGAGGTATTCAGTTGTGGTTGTTGATTATTGGGAATCGTTAAGCTAAATGCATGTTTTTGCTAGAATGCTTTCTTCAAAAGATCAACTCCTGCTTTAAAATTGCAATCTTCCAGAGCTGTTCACATTATTTGCTTTGATAACCAAATGATACAGAGTCACTAGAAGCAAATGAACTTATATGAAACTGAAAGTTAGTAATGACTTTAAGTGCTTATAGAGACATATGCATTAAAACATAGTAAATTTGTAAAATGTTACAAAATTAATATGTAACATAGTATTACTGTGCTTGGGTATTTTTAAGGAAAAAAAATCTGGGAAGGGCTTTAAATATTTATGAAACTAAATTTTTTCCTAAAAATATTATATTTTATAGGCTCTGGAACAAAACACTGTTTCTTCATTTCTTTCTCCTGTGCCTTGTTCTTCTCTGTCATGGGATGTCTTTCTATCAGTATGTAATATATGGCCTCTAAATACCCATCTGTTGGTGACGAGGCTTTTTTATAATTTAAAGTTGCCACAACCTTTGTTTTTTATGGTGTCAGAACAGGATGAGGGTAGCTTTCCTTGCAAGTGAACAGCTTGCAATTGTGGTGTCTTTTGTAGGTTAACTATTCTCCAGTGCTCTCAGGAAGACCATTATCAGTTACTACAGAGGCATAGCTTCCCAGGCTAGAATGTTTATGAGTCTGAGTTCCTGCATATAAGAAAGTGTAAAATTTCATGAAGGCCCCTGATTCAACCATTGATGTTACCACAGAAAACTTTCTCTGTCCCTCTGTCCCCATCTCCTCCCTAACTCTGCCTTGAAGTAGTCCCTTCATGATACAGCTTGTTGTTTCATGTGTTTCAGGACATTTAAGGCAGTTCCAACTGCTTGTTTCAGCTTGAATTGCTGGAATTTCTCCTCACCTATAACGTGAAAACCAGAAGACGAAAGGTCTTTACCCCATTGTTGAATGTGTTTTTTAACTAGGAAAAAATTTGCTCCTACCTCAAGTCATTGCAGAAAAACACTCCTGCTTCTCAAAACATCACAGATAGACTGTCACAGGTCTAGCTATTCAACAGTCAAAAGGACATTAGCAGTATTTCCAAATCTTAATTCTTTATTTTTTAGCAAAAAACTGTGGATATTCAAATGGCTTTTTGCCAAAATGAAAAAAATTCTTCAGTAAGGAAGAAAGAATTGATCAATCAGTTTTAAATGACAGAGTATTAAAACTTGGAATGACGTGCCTTTTGAACTGCCGTAAAACACTGCTGAAGTTTTGATTGCAGTGGGAATAATGAAATAAAAATAACTGTCTCCAAGTATTGTGGGAATACTTTGCAGCTATCTTTGTTATGTCAAAAAAAGGGAAAGAGAAATCTGTCTGTCTTGGGGGTGGGGAAGGAAATTTTTTTTTTAAAGTATAACTAATCCATGTATGATAGACACAAACAATACAAAAGTATAAAGAAATTTGCTTACAAATAAATGTAAACAAAAGGTTTTCTAGAAGGTATTTGCTTCAGAGAGTATTTTTCCAAAACTGTGCCTGTTAACCTTAAAATCTGTAAATACTTAATTAAACAAAAACTTGGTGTCATTCTTTCCCATCTATGAGTCTTCTTTGGCATTTTCTCTTTTCCAAATCCATGGCTGGGTAAGGAAGAAATTTGTTTCCTGCTCCTGTGACCAGACATCTGTAAAACAGAAGCGCTAACATTAAGTTATTTTATCCATGTGTCTTGAGCATTAGACTGTAGCTTGCCATTTTATACTATAAAGCCAATTTTTATTATAATGCCTGCTTTCGTATAAAGCTTATATTGTACTGTGCAGCTTTGCAGTACAAATTTATTCTTGTTAATTAGGTTTTAGTGATGCAGTTTAACTGAGGAAACTAGCAAGTCTTCTGTTCACAGAAATAGCTTGAAACTATTACAAGCTAGGCTTTTTTCTCACTAATGTATCCACTAGTCAGAATACTTCAAATAATATTGTAGTAATTAACATATAAAAAAGTGAATAGCTGTGTTTATTTCTTAGTTTTATTCTGTGATGTATGTCTGTGCTACTTTCTCAGCTGTAACTTTTGGTCCAGGTATTTGAATCTTCTCCTTCCCCTCAGAGTGTGGATAAACAATAAACATAGCCCCATTTATAATGCTGGAGAAGCTGTGGTGGAATCTCCATCTATGGCAGATATTCAGAATCTGACTGAACATGGTCCTGGGCAAACTGCTCTAGCAGACTCTGCTTTGAGCAGGGCAGATGAGGCAATCTCCAGAGGTCCCTTCCAGCCTGAGCTAGTGTATGCTTTCGTAACACAAGTCCATAGTACTTAAGAAGTTTTTAGGGATAATCTTGGATCAAGGCAAGTTGTGTAAATTAAGTCAGGTTGTCCTTTAAGAATATTAAATTATAGAAATCCAGAAGTACCCCCTAAACAGAATTTTTTCTTCAAGAAATTGTATTTATACTCTGTCTGAACACCTAGCAGATCTAAATTGACTATTCATGCTGTGTTTTGATAAGAAAAATATTTTTCGCATGTATTATTTGGGCTTTATATAGCTGTGATGTTTTCTCTATTTTTTAGCAAAATAAAACCGTGTTACATACATCGGTCTACATTTAAGACCACTGATGGAAAGACTTGGTAACGTTTACATGTAGAAGATACTTCTTTTTAAGACATCTTGGGCTCCTTTACAGATAAAATTCTTCTGTGAACTGAGTGTGCAAAAATTTGGATGTGCAAAATGTGATTTGCAAATGTGTTTATAAGTCAAATGTCTGACAGTTTCATTGGAGTATGTCAATTAAGAGCCTGCTTGGAGAACATGTGCATTACATGTGGTGAGCTCAGTCCTGAAGGGAATATGTGAACTCTGGTCTCCTATATTTATACTTGTATCAAAGAATTTTAAAGAAGAGTGTATGTGATCCTGCCACAAGTGCTCCTTGAACCTCTTCACTGATGAAGAATGTCAGAAGCTTCGGCTCTTTTAAGTGGAACTTGAAATCTCAAGTCCTCCCTGTAAAGGCAGGTGCTCAAGGACAATCTTGTATCAGAGCATGCAGTTTTTGTCTTCTACTGAGTGTAAATGTCCTAATTCCAGGAAAACCCCCATGTTTCTTGCAGTATGCATGTGGCATAGTCTTTGCTCCCATAGAAACAGTGATTGAAAAGAGGTGAAGGGAGGCTGTTGTTTTCCTTCTTGAGCTTGGCAGTAGGTGTATACTTCTGTGTTTTACATCCACATACAAAAGATTAAGTGCAGGCATTTAAATATTGCTGAAGTGGAAGCTGTTAAAGACCTTAGAAGGGTATCATCTGATGAAACATAAATGCTGTGTATGACAGCATCTTAAATTGGCAGGATTGGCCTGATTTTGCTTGGAAAGAGGGTGTGTGTAAATTCATAAAGCTAAGTTGATAGCTAGTACCATGGCATGACATGTTTTGGCACTGCTGAAATGCCTTTGTGAACTTGCAGCATGAAATTGTTGTACTCTGAAATACCAAGAGTTCATACACAAAATAATGTGGAACAGCAGCGCATCAATTGCCTGGTATGCTTGGCAAAAGGGACACCAATAAGAGGAAAAAATTCTATTCCTCTAACTTAATTTGGAAAAGCTGTGATGGATTCTGCAAGTAACTTTTTTTTTTTTTCTCCCCTGTGTTCTTAATTATCTTTGTTCTTGCTCTGTATTGATACTGAAATTGTTGCTCCTGGCATGGTGACATCTTCTGCCTGAGCTTTTCTTTCTTTGAAGAGTCACGCTGTAAAATGTTATACTAGATGTGTTAACACTAGGAGAGGGGCCATCACATCGCTTTTCCAGAGAAGGCTGTCTTATTTTGGTTTTTTCCTTAACTTTCCCTGTCTTTAATGAATTTTTATGTAGATACTGATGATGCAGAGTTAAATGTCTTACACGGGTTAAAAATAATAGCCTTTCCTCCCAACATCTTTATTTACTCTCATATTTTTTAAGACAAGAGCAAAAAAATATGGGGTTTGTTCTGTTTTCACCTTTTCATTTTGCCTTGTAAAGTGTATGACAGTGATAGTTGGGCCAATTATCCTAAGATAGTAGTTATATCAGTTTTCTTTTGTGTTTTGGATGGTAGGGGTTTATATCCTTTTGTTGCTATGGTATTCCATTCTCTTCATAATAGCAGACTAGTATGAAACATTCTTAGGTTAAGTAAAGGCAAGGGGAGGAAGAGTGACACACTGAAATTTGAATGCTTGGCAGTCTCCTCTGTCTGACTTGCCAGACCTTGGGTTTTGTCCTCTGAAACTCTTCCCTGAAATCTTCATTCAAGACTCCTTGTCTGAGGACAGAATAATATTTTTCTCCCTTTTTATAGCACAAATGATTATTTTCACTGTTTTATTGCTTGTTTTCATTATGTTTTCAATTAAATGTGGGCTTCAGTAAAATATTCCATTAAATACTGAATTGTAAATATATTTTTTTAAACACAATGCTGAAAAGCACGTCATGCTTTTAGCTGTGTAGATATTTGGATGTTGCTAAAAGATGCATACTTGTTGTCTAATGCATTATAAACAGCCCCACATTGAGTATGAAATCTTTTTGGTTTTCCCTTCAGAAAGAATTTTTCAGAAATTTGATACCCTTAACTACGCAAATTTCAATACTGAGAAAGAAGACATATACCTGCCATTGAAAAAGTAACCTTCTGATAAAAATTGCACTTTCTAGAAATAGTTTTCACTTTATAATAGTATTTCTTACACTGATGTGGATATGATCAAGTATGTAATATTTGAAAATACAAGTAGTATGCAATTACTCCTTTTGCAAGTTCTTTAGTATATCATGAATATAAAAGTGACATGATAAATATGAATAAGAAAATAAAACCCCAGTTTAATGCTATAGGACAGTAAAAACAGAGAGAGTAGAGAGTTTTAACAAGGTTTTTCATTTGAAGCCCCTGAGGAGGTCTTTTGCTAAGCTTTTAGTTTTTTTTGTAAAAGATTTCTTTACCCCATTTAAAATCTAGGCTTGATCTGAGTAATAAGAAAGGATGATGGAAAGGTATTTTATACTCTTAAGTAGCCACACCTCATTTTAAAAGAAAGTGATAAAGAAATAAAATACTGGCAAGTGCTTTGGAATGGTGCTGTGGTTCACATGGTGCTTGCAGTGTCCAGTATATAGTGGGGGCCAAAAATATGCATGGTATTCTTTAGCATCACTTTAAATGTTCTCTGGAAACAAAAGGAATGTCTTCGTGTGTATTCACAACTACATGTGCAAGAACTTGTATTTCAAGATAAATGTTGGGATAGTCATCCTCAGGAGAAAGGTTTTAATAAAGAAAATGCTCTGACAATTCAAAGACGTTGAAATATATGCTATATCATAATGAAATACTGGGAAAATGAAAGACTATAGGGAAATGTAATAATATGAAAGCAAATTAGAATGTATGTACATATATTTGTAGCTGAGAACTACAAGAGCAGGATATAATTTAACCTTGGAGAACATTCAAAACTAATGTGTATGATGGAAGGTGGTTCTGATTGCCTCATGGTGATGGTATTTAGAGAACAACTGCAACTTTTTGGTTTCTAGATCTTAATCTGTTTAGGGTCTAAAATACCCTTCATGACACAAGGGCAGGGATATTGTTTTGCCTCACGTCTGTCACCTCATTACAGTCACCAACTGCCAAACTGGCTTCACTTGCCTTGCTTATAGTGCTCGTTAAAGGTTTACATAACAGATCCCAAAAGAAGTGCTCCCCTGATACAGGGATAGGCGAGCTAAGATTGAATGGAATGCAGTCAGATTTACTAAGCTGCTCTTTGTCAGATGGTTACCTGACTATATTTGTGTCGTCCTAAAGGATGAATTAGGTTTTAGTGGGGCATGTGATGCCTAACTATGCAGAAGGAAATAATATTTAAGTACACATTCTCTAGGCTTTTAGAATGAATGTGTTCTATATGTATCCTCAAAACCTGTGTAATGAAATGATGGACATACCAAACTTTTTGAGTGTAAGTAAGAGGAATCCATTGCAAATTAGAAAAACCTACATAAATTGTATACATAAGTTAAAGATTTTGTGTGAGCCTATTGGTATAGGAGGCTACTTAATTTTTACAGCAACACCTAACATTGCTAAAACTAGTGAATAGACAGGTAAGGTTTAAGATCACTAAATTCCTAAATTTTAAGTGTTCACAAAGTGACAGTCATATATATTTATATATATATGTGTACTGGTGTGGCTTGAAGTCGCTTATAGACTCATATAATTTGTCACACCCAGCACTGCAACTGGCTTCCTGTTTGGTAGCTTGAAACAGTAATGTAATTATTCAATGTAAGTGTGATGGTAGTCAAAAGTAGGTTAAGCTAAACATTTTTTTTCACTCTCATTTATGATTCTTTTTTCTCGTTGGTTTTCTTTTTAAATAAGTATGGAACTTCCTCAGAATTGGTTTTAGTTAGGAGATATGATGTTGCAGATTTCATGTCAAACATAGACCTAAGGGATGAAAGGCCATGTGTGTATGCTTTGTTTCCAAAAGCTTTGTTTTTCAGTATTTATTTGAAGTATTAGTCTGGATTTAAGATAAGTATCTATTGAGAAGAGTGCATGCAAAGCTTAATGGTTTTAGTTCTGTTTTCTTAGGGCAGGTGAGTAAGCTTGTTTAAGTTATATTTAATGCTGGTCTCATTTCAAGGGGAACAACTGATATACACAGAAAAGGTTTTGACAGACCAAATCCTCAAGTGCAGCAGAGTGTTTTATACCTGAGAGGGATTATCTTCCTGAGTATGTAGGGTTTGACAATTTCTTGATGGCTTCAGGTTCTCTGTCTCAACCAGTTTGTTATGCTTGGTGTCTGAACCATTTGTACTGTAGGAGGAATTTAAATAATTTCAATAAGAGAGATGCTATTATAGAACAAATGTAATTTTAATTATCCAGACACAAATATATTTCTAAATCTACTTTAATATTTGCTTGATGTCTTTCTAATTACATGTAATTCTCCACAGATACATGCTGCTAATGAGTCTTCAGGATCGAAATGAAAAGCTTTTCTATAAAGTGCTGGCTTCTGACATTGAAAGATTCATGCCTATTATTTATACTCCCACTGTGGGACTGGCTTGCCAACACTATGGTTTAGCATTCCGGAGGCCAAGGTATGTAAGTTTATACTTCAAATAAAAGTAATTGTATCTTATTTTCCTCTTGGCAGATTTCTGCAGGGATTTCCTAGCAGCTGCATGTAAGCCAGAACTGCAATAATTGACATAATTAAAGCTACACTTTTGGGCTACATTAAACAATAATTTGTGCATTTCTTATCTGCATTGAGAAGGCAAATGCTTGGTTGAATTTCATTAAAACATGAATATATTTTTAATCTTATTAACTGATTTCAAATATTAAACTGTGTATTTACTGTATTATACTCTATAGTATAACTATTATACTGTTTTAGAATCCTAGCTGCATATTAGAAGACTGGAGAAGAATGGAACCTTCATTTTAGATTTGTCTTAGAAACTTGAAAAGCATAGACTTTTTCCTAAATAAATATTTATGGTATTGGTATTTTATACAGACAGATACACAAAACCACACACATATATATATGTAAAAACATTATGTATACAAACTAAGGATGCATTACAAATGTACCTACTGATATCTTAAAAATTGAAAAAAATCATCCAAGTGCCTGTTTCACTGCTTAATAATTTCTTGCTTCATAGGTTGGTTACTGGAGTACTTTTATTCTGTATCCAATATCTGTATTTATAGAATGATGAGGAAGTGGTATGAAAAAAGGATAGACACTTCTGTTTCACTCTGCCTCTTGAACATCAACTCAGAGTTTGAGATTTATAGTAGTTGCTGTTTGAGAACATTGTGTGTATCACTGCCTTCACGTGCAAACTGGAACAACACTTTGGAGCCTTCTGCAGAATTTTTTGGCAAAGAAAGAGATAAATGAGCTACATGTGCATAGCTCTGTTAACAGAAATAGGGTTTTTACAGTGAAGGCATTGATCAAAAGTAAGAAGCTTGCAAGATGTAAGGGAACAAATGACTGCTCACAAATTCTTCAGCAGGAGATATTTGAGAGACTTATGGCTTCAAGGTTTTGTTCTTAATGTGAAAATCATTTTGGCCTTGTGACTGACAGAATAAGTGAGGACCATCTGGTCAACTGCAGAAAACAAGAATTCCCATTTCTGTGCACATTAAAAAGTTCAAAAATACCTCAAGAATCATTATTTAAGCCTGTTTAATGATCTGTGGCTTTTGGGTGCCTCCCTCAGTATCAGAAGTCATCTCCTTTTTCTGCCTCAGTATTTACCACCATGGTGATTTTATTGGCCTTCCAGGAAGTGCTAAATGTGTCTGGAAATTAGGTGTTTGCTTACACTGGTCCCATTACCCTTCATTTTGATATTCATTGCCATACAAAGTATTTCACAAGGAGCACCTCTGCCCATGCATGTACTTTTTTTTTCCCTTTCTCCCTAGACAAGTCAAGCATCTGTGGAGAAAAACACCCAGTTTAATTAGAGTTATGGAATTGTTAAGTTTTCAAAAGACCTACAAGATCATTGAGTCCAACTTTTGGCTGAACACCACCATGTCAACTAAACATAGCACTAAGTGCCACATGGAATAATTTCTTGAATACTTCCAGGGATGGCAACTCCACCCCCTCCCTGGACAGTCTGTTCCAGTGCTTAACCACCTTTTCAGTAAAGAAGTTCTTCCTGATGTCCAGCCTGAAGCTCCCTGGCACAGCTTGAGACTATTTTCTCTTATCCTGTCATTAGTTACCTCTGAGAAGAGGCCAACCTCTGCTTGGCTACAACCTCCTTTCAGGCAGTTGTAGGGAGTGATAAGGTCACCCTGAGCCTCCTCAGGGCTAAACAACTCCAGTTCCCTCAGCCACTCCTCCTACAGCTTGTGCTCCAGACCTTTCAGCTCTTTTGCCCTTCTCTGGACCTGCTCCAGCACCTCAGTTCTCTTTTGTAGCAGGGTTGGAACTAGATGATCTTTAAGGTCCCTTACAATGCAAACCATTCCATGGTTCTGTGATCTTTGACAGACTTTTCTTGTTTAAGAAAAATACCTACAATGCAACCTTCCACTGCACTATTACAAAGATATGTTTTTTTCCCCTAAGAAAAACCTTTTCTAAACTGTTCCAAAACCAACTATGCAAAGCAACCAATACAATTTAGTTTGAAATTGCATTCTAGACCGTGACTCATTTAGCATTAAGCCTTATATGCCAGCATACCTCATAAATAGCATCCTCCATGAGATGATGAAAAAGAACATGTAAACATCAAATTTAATATTCAGAAGGTGAAAAGGAATAAAATATATAAGATTTAGTCCAGGCTATATCATCTTACAATTTTGGTTGATTTTTTTTTCAAGAAGTTGTGATCAAGGAAACACATATAATCTGATCATACCTTAAAAAAAAGGGTATTCTCATCTGTAAGAACTGTCTGTATCTGCTTTATGCTGACTCATATGTAAGTGCTGTCTTTACAGATAAGTGACTGTTTTTCTTTGACAATTTTTTTTAATTTCAGAATATTTTTAATACTTTCTCTTCCCACAGTTCAGAAAATGTTTCCTATTTCATAGTTTAATACAGATGCTGTTAGAAACAGACTTGGAGGTAAATAAGTTAAAAATTGCTCAGTTGCTGCAGATTATATTTATCTCACTGTAGTTTGCAAGGCAGTGTAATATTTAGTTTACGTTTGTAAGGATTTTTTCCAATATTCAATATTCATTACACTTCTTTATGTTGTGAAATGAGTTTGAAGCGCTTGGCTCACAAGTTATCTCTTGAGGCAAGGAACAACAACATTAATTTAGAGTTCAAAAAGTAGGTGTCTCGTGGAATCATTAAATGAGATCATCTTCTGTGAATCCCTTATGTGTTTTTCAGAAGACTTTATGTGCTCACATGGTGTGCTCACAGTCTCAGAAGGACTCTGTGGCTCAGGAAAACATTTTCATCCTGAAGAAATAGTTTGCAATTTTAGAATAAACATTCATGGCTGACCAGCTAACCATCTGATTAAGCATCATTTTTCAAGAGAACCAGCTGCAAAGTAACTTGACTCACTGGTTTGAAGCTCGTCTGTGTAATTGACATTTACTTGTGATATTCAGACTCAACTCAAGATTGCATTACTCACTCTGTATATTCAGCTTTATATCCACCAGTTCAATGAATTTAAAGAATATTATTGTAGAAGCAAACAGTACAGATCTGATAGCAGATCTGCAACATGCAGATCTTACTTATACCGCATTGTTATATAAACATAATTTAGAAGACCAGACTGTCTGGTCTCCTTCCTAACTGTTGAGGAGGATGAGGGAAGAAAGGATCCTTCAGGGAGTTGGTCAGAGAAGGAATTTGGACCTGTACAGATAGAAGCTTTACTTATGCTGGGAATCTAATGGGATTCTGCTTCCATTGTAATGCTCACGCTATCATTAAAAGCCTTATCTCAATCTCTACTAGGTCACTTCTTGGTTCAGAGTTTCTATCCATCATTTAAATTCCTAAAGTAAAAAATTCTTCAGTTGCACAAGGCATGTACATACATATGACAGCTTTTGATTACTTACCAAGAAAGAATCTATTTCTGTAAATAGATTTCTGAAATTCAACAGTTCTTTCATCCAACAAGAATAAATGTGGCAAAGCTCAATGGAAATTTCCTCTAAGAATCCAAAATCAACTTTTTGCATTGTATAGAGAACACCCAGGAGTTTAAGATTCTTTTGTAAACTCAGCATTCCAAGGAGGGAGGTATAATTGCCAAGTACTGCTATGCTGAAGACTTTAGATGTTGTTAAAATGTTAGGTTTATATATTGCCAATCCTAGAAGGAAAAGCTGTTTCAATCAGAATATGATCAGAGCAAGCTCAGGTAGCTGATGCAGCTACACAGGCATGGCAGAGTTCTCTGAAATAACTTCCTGATGCAGTCATACTGTCAGGCTGATTAGGAACCAATTTGAAAGCAGCTCTGTTTTGTTAGTTTTGAAATTGTTTACCAGATTTCCTCCTCACCGAAGTGAGTGACTGACTCAGCACATACAAATTTGAAACTTAGTCCTTTCCTTCCCCTGTATTTCTCAAAAAGAATGTATTTATTTACATTTATTTTATGTATTTACATTTACAGTGATTCAGATCCATGGTATTGAATGCAAATACTGCAAATGTGAGTTCTTTTTTTGTTGACAAATATTTACATGGTGAGATTGCCAACTGCAAGATAGCATCACTTTTTAATAAAGAAAAGAAATAGAGAAGGGGAAATATTTATTTCCTGTGACAGAATGTGCAAAATGTTAGACCTTGGCATTAGAAGTTGCAGTCTGCTTGCCAGCACAAGGTTGATCCTGTGGTACATTAAATAATCTTTTTGTGGTTTTTAATGAGGCTTTTATTGGAATTATTTTTTTTAATTCCAATGGTTGTCTGTGGCATCCAAGTCTCTTCAGAAACCAGATATGGCTCACTGGAGGCCAGAACTTGTCAAGTACTCCATGATCACATGAGCCAAGAAAGTTCATTTCCTGGAAGTTTTTTGAGACTCTGTCTCTCCTTCAGATGTGTGGTGTTTCTTTGATTGAGACTACTAGAATGTCTGGATTTATTTCATGTAAGTTTTTCACCAGTATAACAGCTCCCTTAGATTTTTTTTCAGCACATCTAGATGTATTTTGTCCCCTAGAAAAGCATACATGTGTAAACATATGTCTATTTAGGGTCTTAATTAATCTAATTGTTGCTATACACAATTGTCTTAGTATCTTCATTTAGTTAGAAGTAATTACTGTGTAACATAAAATTATGTTAAAAGATGGAACAAAGCACTAGTTTTACAGCTATTTTTCCTAGTATTTTCTTCTCTGAGAACTATGTAGAATTTTAATCTGTAAGTGGAAGAAAGGAAATGTGGAGGCCTTTTAATATCTTGTAAGGTCTTGGCTGTTGGGACAGCATATGAAATCAAAATGTAACAAAAATCATATGAAATCAAAAACCAACAAAATGCTTCTTTGAAAATACACTGTTGGAATTCTGTTCTGCTGAAGGACTTGGTGTGTGTATTAACAACATGGTTTGGGTGGCAAGTTATTTTGTAACATTTTGACAGAGAGTTAGTATAGCTGTAGCGTTTCTTCTGATTTTAGACAATCTTTTTCTTTATGGCTTCTAATGCCTGATGATGATGGCAGTTGCAACCTCTCACCAGGCAATTTTGGAATAAATGTTGGTCGTTCTTCACTTCTGTCTTTTGTGAAGATGACAACTGTTGACATATTCCAGGCAATATTTTCTCTTTCCTTTTTCTGTTTCCCTGTGTATAGCCTTGCCATTGAGATCATGGCATCCAGTAATTTTACTTTCTGGCATGATTCTGATCTGCTGTTACTTTCATCAAGCTAAAAATTAGCTTAGCATTCTGTTGCTTCTGTGGCTTGAAGGTAAGGCCAGTAGAATCTTCCCAGCAAAACATGTGTCCTACTCTGAAAAGCGGGAAAAGGAGAATTAGCAGAGTGTTGATCACCTCTCTTCTCCTGGATTGTCTTTTAAGTGGATTGTGCCCAAAGTGTATTTAACTTGGTCTATTAGCAGACAATAATGCTGCTGCAGGGAAAGGTGTGAGGATCTTGCACAGAAGATGTCAGTGGGCCTCATTTTGGTCTTAGAGTCCTTTGTAAATATTAAGTCAGTTTCTCATGTAAAAAGTTACTGAAGGAAAAGAAAGTTATGTCTTGATTGTTGAAAACATTATGATATTATTCAGTTTATATGCATGTAGTCATCTGGTCTCTCTAGAACTGTTAAATTCATGGCTTTTCATAACATTTTGGCAATAGGTTTCACCATTTAGGTACAGTGTGAATTTTTATCTTTTTATTAAACTTTCACCTCAGAAAAAAGTCATGAATGATTAGCCTGTGCCAAACTGAGAGTTAGGTAGTCCTGACCTAGCATTATGGAATATAACACCCTGCATGTGCTAGGTTTTTTTGTATGTACTTGGTGCTTGCATGTAGGTATAACCCTACAGTACTTGGAGGGGTGGTATTTACAGAAGTAACACTTGGAGTTGTTCTTCCATTTAGTCTTGTCTGAGTTGAAGCTTTGCCTATTATTAGCTTCTTCCTAGTCTCATAAACTTCATACATGATTTCTTCTGCAGGTAGTATTTCAGGGACTTCTGATCATGGTCATAAAAGCTTTATCCTGAAGCACATCACAAGTATGGAATTTCTGGCTTTCAGACCTAGGTTTGTAGGTGCATTGCTCTGTTTTTGCTGGATGGAGTACATCTTGGCTGTGAGCAGGAGGAAATGAGGCCATCCCTTCACAAAACATGACTCTCAAAATGTTTGGCAGCAGTCAGTGTTTGGTCATTCTTAACACAGTCTTCTAAGGAAGACAGCTAGCAAGACTTCGTGCTTTCTATAGACATCCTTGGTGGTTTCTGAGCAAGAGGGCCAAAATTAAAACATGCCTTTCTGTTCTCTTGTTCACTTCCTTCACGAAGTCCTGGATATTTTCAGGGGATCCCTGTCCTCATTTGGCTTGTACTGTTATTTTTTAATAATTTCTACTATCTGTTGTGTGAGGTTAGGACTGAATGTTCTCCCTTCTCTATAGATTTGGGGGACTCAGATTTATCTTTTCAAGGGCTTCTGCGCTTTGAGCTAATGGGAGCTTAGTTCTGTGGATTTTGGCATGTGGTTACTTCCTCATTTCATTATATCCTACTGAGACAGTCCTCTGAAACAAAGAAGTTTCATACAGATGCTTTTCACTAAATGGGAAAGACATTTTGTGTGACAGTTAGTAATGCAGTATTTATTAGAACCTTCTTGTTTCCTTTACTAAAACAGTCATCTTGTGGATCTACGTGCAGAAGACTGGACAAAAAGTACATGATCCCAAGTGAAATGTCATTACTCTGACTAATCTTTTCTTTCTAGTGCCAATACCACATAAAATGTAGGCTATATCGTTTGCAACAAATAAATTGTGTATCTGCATTTTAAAATAGAGCTATTATTTTGGCATGTTACAGTTTCATATCAATAATTTGCATCAATATATAACCATGTTACTCTTCAGTGTCTTCCTATTTTCCTGAAGTTTTAGGGAGATTTTCACTCTATGCCAGACTGCAATACTGCCTTCTGGTTACAAGCTCCCCCATTTCCCAGAGCAGTATATTCCTTAATGAAATTTACTTTAGGAGCAGAGATTTTGTTTAGATTTCACACCTCTACTTGGCCAAAAATTCCACTGGCAACACTAAAGTATCAGGTCATACAGTACAGGAGGGGTCTGCTTATTAGCTCTGTCTACCTCTGTACAAGCCATATTTATCTACTAAAATTTTCCCTTCCTGAAACAGCCTCTCTAAACCTGACAGATTTTTAGTTTCCTAATTGTCAACATCATTTGACCCCCAAAAAAGCCTTTTAAAAGTCACTTCCTTTCGATAAGAGAACTTTAACTTTCCTTAGTTCAGTGTCTTTTGAAGGACAGCCTACCAAATCCAATGCAGTGTCTGCAAATGAAGTTACTCCATCCTTCATTTTGTACAGAATGATAGTACAAAATGAAGTTTGCCTCCCTTCTGCCTTGAGTGGCCTTGGGACAGCCTTGAAGTTGCAGCTTGCTTTTGACAAGCTATATTGTACCTACTTCCATGGACTGGGATTATGCACCATTCTAGTACTCATTTAGGACAACCCAGACAGTAACAGTGCCACATGAACAAACAGACAGCTGCAACAGACAACCAACACCTTGCAACTCATTTGGGTTGGGAAGTACTAAGAAAAATGTGTGGGTGTCTTTCTCCCTTCCTAGGGAAGGGGCTATGCTGTGGAAGGGAAAGAGCTTGCTTCCAGATTTCAGTGGGATAAAAAATAAATGGTCTTGCTGCATGTGTTTACAATTAGGTATCACCAGCACTAGGGATTTATGTGTTGGTAACATGAGCTTGTAGCAGAGAACTGTTACAGTTGACTGATAAACATCTAGTGCAGGGTGTTTTTTTGTTTTGTTTTAATATTAAGATCTTCTTAGAGGAATCCTACCCTCTCCTCCTATGCAAAGAGTTTTCCATGTCCCCAGTAATGCCCAATGTTATCGTCTGATATTGCAAAACAAGGTACCAAGTAGTATTCAGATGAGATACCAGTGATTTAGAAGCTTTACACTGCTTTATTAGCTCATTCTGTATATATCCCAGCCCATGCCCAGAGGATGTTTTCCTTTAGGGGTGTGCTTGTGCTGGAGTTTCTCCAGCTCCCATCTTCTGTACGTTTGTTGCATGTCCTTTGGCACCACACAAATCCTCTGCTTACACATTCAGCAGCTTCTCTGTTGAAAATACTCGCATTGCTCACAGTCCAACACTGTCTCATTGTTGCATTTCCAGTACGAGATATTTAGTAGCTTTAAAAAAACGCCCCGCAGTAATTCCTGTAACTTTATTTGGTAAAGTCTGAAAGAGGAAGGAAAAACCCTAGCAAAATCACTGCAACTTTGCAGTAGCTTGCCTATTCTAATATCACAGTTTTCTGTCTCTATCTGCAAGCTTTCTAAATAGATAGTCAAGTCTTAAAATGAAAAATCAAAAGTGAAGACAAAGCATACATATTTTCAGCCTTTAAGAGCATAACAAACAGGATGATTGTGTGTTATAATGTATCTTGTGTTTCTCTATATTTATGGTTGGATGTTTTGGTCCAGGAGCTTTCAACATACTGCATTTGGGAGAGCCATATGCTTAGGAGGCTTCTGAAAAAGACAAGAAAAAAGGTTTTGGTATAAAAGTGGACCCTTTTATTTCTTGCAAGGCACTTCCATCCTTTTTTAGCAAAGTTTTGCAGCTACATGAAATTGTTTTCTTCTGGGCACATCTCAATGAAAAATGTCAGCAGTGTTAATTATAATAAAAATAAAAAGACCAGGTCATAATAACATTACTGAATCTACTGTAGAGTAGCAGTAACATCATGTAATTTGCAGCTGGGTGGAGAAAGTTTTGTGGAGCATCTGACATCCTGACCACTGCTCTTTAAGTGGTGGCAATGAATGTCAGTTCTGCTTCTTCAGCTAATGAGTATTAGGTGATTAAGCCACATGCAGGAAACTCACTGTCTTTTAGAAAATGGTGGGTAAGGGCCTGCTGGGAGCATAGATCAAATAGATGGATGTGCATAAACCAAACAAAGCTAGTCATTCTTGTAAGAAAAGCAAGGACTTCCAGCTGAAGGGAGATAGTGATATGGAAGGCTTAAATCAACTGGCAGAAATAAGGGAAGCATTTACTGAGAAATACAAAAAAAGAAAAGCAAGCTTCAATTTGTACTGAATGAGAACCCATGTCTTTGGCACAAAGATGGTCAAAAGCCAGTTCTCATTCTTTTGCTTCTTCATTCTCAAAGTAACTACTTTTAACGTGAATATTTGTTTAGTCTTAAGGAAGAAGGGAGTTTAGGTGTTCTCAGAACTTCATTTTAGTACTCTAGTATACTTAAATTAACAATTGTTTTTGGCATTCTGGTGGAATTTTCCACCTAAAGAAAGAGCTTCCTGTTCCTGAGATGAAGCTGTAATGCAGCTTACAGAGACACAGCAGCACATTTCCATTTCAAAAGTTCACAGTATTACGACAACTTTGCTGTATCAGAAGGTATTTTTTGGTTGCTTTCAGCTTTTCTCATAGTGTTCTTTAGATTTATTTTTGAGAACATATAAATGTACAGGGTTACTGCACTGTATGTTGAGGGTCAGGTTATTCATACCTGTTTTAGGCAACAGTATGTCAGAGTTTCCCTTGGTCACCCAAAAGGAGCTTCTTAAAAATGACACTAGATATTTATCTCTGGCAATGAAAATATGGCACATGATTTGCTTTCTGTTCAATTAATAATATTTGTTTGGGTTTTTTAATGAATAAGTAGTATATGAACATGGGGAACTTATAATTCTCAAGAAAATAGTGTATTTAAAAAGATTTCCATTTTGCCTTATTTCCGTTTGCCGCAAGCAGTGTGCCTGTTTCTACTTTTACTTTGCCAGGTAACATAGAATGTAGCAGTGCTCCAGTTTGTGCATTGAATTGGGATTCTTCTTGAGGGTGGTTGTAAGTCAGTCATTTGATGAGTGGTTTGTTCATTCAGTCTTCCAGTGAAACAAATGTCATCTTTGAAAGATGACATAAAATATTGCATGTAGACTTTCAAAGGCAATGTCTTCAGAAAAGCTTGTGTGCTTCCTGACACTGGACTTGAGCCTTTGACTTCCTTAAAGAGGCTGGAAGTCCCCCAGTGAAGTTTCAGAAAGACTTCTGTTGTGACTGCTAGATGATGCTTTTTGAATTCTCCATCACCCCATGGGGCTGGCTCTGACTCCTTGCTAGGTCCGTTCCATATCCTGTGCTTCATTTCCTGTATGTGTGTAGTGAAGACCAGCAATTTTAGGTTGTGCTAGCTGGGATTGTTGTGTGCTGCATTTTTTTCCGAAAACGTTGATCATGACTTCATGAAATTAAAAACTTTACGTGGGATCATGACGGAATTGTTATAAAAAGGAGGGAAAGTATAAGACTATTTGCCTCTGATGGACAAGGTTAATTTTTAGCACAGTGGCTAGATACATTGCAGATGTTTAATGCTCAAAATGTTTCCTTGGAGTTCCATCTATTATAATTATTTTCTTAAATTTTATGGTAAAAGCTTCTAGTAATTTTTAATTGAGTCAGAAAACTCTTTTTTTTCCCTTAAATATATTCAATTCCCTATAATTAAAAACACTTTGTATAGGTAATATACATGTCCTGGGTTTTTCTGGAAAAATATTAATACTTCTTCTGTGAGTGAATTTCAGAAAATAACTGGTATGTTGCAACTTTGTTAACATCAGATTACATAAATCTTAAGAATAATCATGTTACTTCTCACTTTCTCTTTCTGAGATAGAGCTGGACCTGCAGGTCTTTTCCCCATGTTAAAGGTTGTGATTATTAAACACAGTACTAAAAATTTGGTCTGTCTCATACATTCATTCATGCTGTAAATTTAACCGGAAGTAAATACAGAAATAGTGCTGCTCATTAGGTTGTTTACATTTTTAAAAATGTGCAAATGGTAAATGGAGATTTGTACTTTTTTCAGAGTGTTCATTTTCAGCAGTTAGAGTCAGCCCTACAAATGGAAGATAGTGCCTCATTTCAGAAGTGACTTTTTCATTGAAGTGGAAAGTTGGGTAGGATATGCCATAAGAAGAAGCATTTTTTAATAAGTTTTCACTTTTGTCCTGGTTAATAGTTACTGAGAGCAAATTATGGTGATTTAAAGGTCAATTAATGTGCCTTAAAGGCCATTGTTGTCTAAATATGGGAAATTTTCCGTGTTCCAGTGAGCCGAGGCAGTACAAGGTGTTGAAGTAAATAGGACAATGATCTCACTTGTTTGAGTGTTTCACAGTTTAAATAGCATTTAAAAGGGTTTTTTTTTAGAAAAACAGCACTAGCATTGCCAGATTCCTAGTAGATAACATGGTTGTGTTGTTTGTTGATGGTTTTCTATGCAGTTAACATTAGCATAAAATAATACAAACATGATAGCTATTGAAACGGAACAGTAGGTTATTTTTTGTCTTAAAAATGAATGGGTCTGGCTCTGGTAAAGCATTCTCTTATTCACAGTCTTCAAATAGTTCTATTTGTGCCCATTAGAGTGTAAGTAATTAGGTTATTTATTGAGCAACTGTCAGAGGAATTTAAGTAGCTTCTGCAGCAAAAGAGCTCCGGTGCTTAAACCATAGTATTTTGCAGAGTCTGCCTTTTCCTTTGCAAACAAACACATCCCATTGAACTGTTGCTGTGTGGTTAAGCAACAGTATGTAAAAGGTGATTGTCTAGATTAGTGATGCTTTAGGACTATAGTAAAATCAACAAATTTGTGTTTTAGGAAGTGACTATAAAAATATCATTTGATTTAGTCTTTTGCTGTATGAAAAGGATGCATCATTAGTTTGAACATTCAGACCACAAAATGCTGTGCAAGTAGAGGAGGTGAGGCACTAAATGAAATACGGTGTTGGATATCTAAATATACAGTAAAGAGTATTTTATATGAGTAATGCAAAAATGTCTGCAATGACTAAGTCCATGAAGTTTTTACTATGAAGTATTTTTAGTATAGTTTGAGGTGAACATTATGGTTTCCAAAATTAACTAGTGATTTTTTGATTATTAGTAAAGAGTCAAGCTATAATTACTCTTGGTACCATGTAAAATTGGTTTTAGAGTTTTCCAGTGTAAGGCTTGCAATGCTGTTACTCTGAATATTTTTACAACGTAATTTTTTGGGGATTGAATGAGAGCAGTTGAGGAATTGCTTCATTGGGTTGCTTTTTATTGTGCAAAAGCCTTGACTTCTTTGCCCACTTCTGGAGCCTGGATTGATCTGATTGGCATTTTACAGAGTAAAAGCAAAATATTTCAAGAAAAAGAGATGCTTTTTGCAAATATCTGTGTACACTCAAACTCATAATGTAGATATTACATGCTTTGGTAGCAAGAATCTCAAGGGGCTGAAAAAGTCCAGACCTTTTTGGAGAAAAGTAGTAAAAAAGGACTGATACAGGTTTTGTCTCTGTTCCTTTGTCATTTGCTTTCCGTCTGTACTGCTAAGAGCAGCTTGTAAGTTTTTTTTCACTGTCACCTGCTCTGTTGTGTTACAGTTTAGAAAATGTATGCTGTGTGCAAGCTCTGGAGCCTGTTTCAGATGCAGAAGGGCAGATGGGGCAATGTCTGTGTGATCTGGCCCCTGCCCACAGGCATATCAGGACTGTTGCAGCAAGTTACAGGACTCATCATGTTGCAAATCATGGAATAGCAGCCCGTGGTTCTCTGCTTCCCTAATGCCACATGAGGTGGAGGAGGGAATGTGCTGAGACCTGAAGTCAGTTTTCTGAGTAAAGTCAAGATATGGGCAGAAGGAGTTTTATGTGGAAGCTCCTGGAACCCACGGGGTTGTTTGAACCAGCTCTTCTACTGAGTGCCACCTGGATGAATCGCTTTGAAGCACACAGTGTCCATTGTCAAAACAAGGCAGAGCCGTAGACTCTAGCTGAAGATCTTGGGCAGGCTTGAGCATAGTGTGGATGTTGTATTTACTTCTGGCAGCACTGGAACTTGCTGGGGCTTGCATCANAGTGACTCTTAGAGCATGACACTCACTAACAAGGACTGATGAGCAGCTTTGATGGACTTGGGCATGTGCAAGAATGCTACAGAGGCTGCCTGCTACATTGGATATAAAGACTGTCATGAACCGGTGTTTTTCAGAAGATATTCTTGAAATAAAACTAAATTGCTTCTATAGCTGAAGATAGACTGTTCAGACCCCTTGACATAAGCATTTCCCATTTACAGGGATTATGAAGACTGTATTTTTCTTTATTTTAATCATTCCCCTACGCTCTTGTGCCAAATTGGGCTTTTGTGTTGCTATGAAAATACATGAGGCTTTCATTATTATTTTATGTCTAGCAAAGTGGAGTTGCCAGATGTTAGCATCTGTCCTTCAGAGTGTTTGATGTCTTCTACAAAATAAATTTTATAATCAGTAGTCATTTACAAAACCAAATGCTAAGCATGAAATGACACATAATATTTATAAACTTTTATGTCTTTTCGGGATTAGTATCTTACCCTCATTGTCATTCATATGCTGCTAAAATTTACCTTTTTTTCAAGTACATCTTACTCATGCACAGCTCCATACTTCCAGAGGTTTTAACAGTACCTACTGTTCTCTTAATGCTCCTATCCTATTTTTGATCTTTGTTTTTGATTAAGTCTTTATTTTGCCTCTTGCAAACTTTTCTGTTTAAATATGGTTTGAGTGTGCCACATCTAGAAAATATAAAGCCCAGGTTTCTTTAACATGGTTGAATTCAGGCTGACTGTCAGTAGCAGCTGCTATTTCAGCATCAACTATTTTATAGATTGAAAAACATACCTGTGTATTGCAAAGTAATAAAATTCATCCCTGTACAAAGGGAAAGGTAAAGAAAATAAACAAAGCTGTCAACAGCTGCATTTCTTAAATCAGCCCATCTCTTGTATTTATTAGGCCTCAGTGGTCTTGCAATGCAAAGGAACCTGCTGTGGTAAGATGTTTTGTATGGAGAAATGAGTCCACATTAAACAGTCACAATGGGAATTGTGGTGAAAAAAGAGCAGAATGTTCTTTGGGGAGCATATAGGTACTCCTAGTTCCTAGTACAAAGTTTGTTTTGTATTGCTTTTTATGATTTTAAAAATAGGAGGGAATTTCAACAGGGAACAGGGAAGTAGTTTACCCCTTTCTTGCCAAGTGCAGAAGTTTGGAAGAGTCTAGGCTCAGAAATAAACTGTCTGGCACCTGAGATTTTTTTGTTGTTGTTATTATTATTAAGCTTGTTGGTTTAGGCTGCCTGGGGAAGTAAAGTCACCTCTACTGTAACTCTGTGTACAGTTCATAATTCAAATAACAGTCTTGAATATGTAGGGTTGTAGGGTTGTGAGAAAAATCTGAACTTTTCTTCATTAAACATGTTCGGCATTTTCTGAGAGATGTTAAGATTGCCTCCTGTTGTTATAAGAAGAGGAAAGAAAGGATTATACTGTTACAATGACACATTTTCCTAAACTGTCCTTTAATAGAAAATAGACAAATACATTGCTGGTAGATCATTGCTTCCTCAAAACATAATAAACAAATGCTCCATTTAATTCTGTTGACTTTGTTCTCATGGATCAGAATTTTAATAAAACAGATGCAAATCATGTGCTGTAGAATGACCTCTACATAACTGGTAAAATTTGCTACAGTGTAGTGAGCTCAGTGACCCAAAATAGATCCACCCTTTGTTGAGTAGATCTTGATGTCCTCATGTGGGCTTCCCCCCTTACTCTTCAGTCTTACTGCTGGTGTGATGAGAAGAAAGAAGGCATAGTTACTTCTTTGCCTAATTATTCCTCTGCTGTAGTTTCATACAATTTCTGGTGAGCTGAAGCGGGTGTCACTAGCAGTGCTTGCTTTGGCTGGGCTGGTATATCAACTGAGTTGAGGGCTCACTGGGGCACACTGGTTCTAGATGAGCACTTCTCATATGTGCTTAGGCAAGTTCTATCACATGTGCTTAGGCAAGACAATCAGCACTGCACCGTGCTCAAAATGAACACATTAATTAGAAGACTTATCTGAGGCTGCAAGCTTCAGAACAGTTTTAATTTGCAGTTTTTGTGGTTGCCCTTCTTGCCTTGCAAGAAAAGATAGTATGTATAACTGAGATACCAATTAACTAGAAAGGACCACACTGTGTTGTAAAACCCACAGTTGCTTTTCCAGTGAGCTTGCCAACCTGGACTGCTCTGAAAGTGTGTGCAAGAAAACTTAAACCTGCTTCCCCATGAGTTGCTTTTCTTCTTAGAAATGTGAAATAGGTGCATGCTGAAAAACAAGCAGCATATTCTTCCCCATAATATCTTGCTTCTTTCTCTGTGTGATTATATGTATTACTTGTCCATCTGCTCTAGCAGCCCCATCCTGAAGTGCTTTGTCAGACAGGTGCACATCCTGCAGGCCATCTCTTCCTTGTCCAGCACTGCAGGGTGTGTGCATCACTGGCATGCCTGTGCTTATTTTTATCATTAACATCATACTTAAATGTTCAAAAATTCAGTCATTTTTCCAGACTGAAATCCATGTAGAACTGAATCCAGTTTAAATCATCTAGCTTGCCCCATGCTTCATTCTTTTTGTAACTGAGCTATGACAGCTCCCGAAAAACCATGTCTATTAGGTAGCCAAATTGCTGGCTACCTTTTCAGCTTCTCAGCCCTATCCCACTTATAAAAACCTTATGCTACTTTCCCTGGCTATAGGATGACCTCATGGAAAAGGAAAAAAACCACATGTAGTGCTACCTTTTGATGGCTGTCTGCAGGTAGAATTGCCAGTGAATTCAGTCCCAGTAATACTAATATGGCTGAGTATTCTTTGTGAGTCAGGGTTCCTCTTACCAAACTGGTGTACCTACTTGCAGAGAACACCTTACAGAAGAAAAGTGTTTTAGTTAAAGAAATGAAGGATAAGAAAAAGAGATCCAGATAGAAAAACAAAAAATTCTTCTCTCTTATTCTGTTCCCTTAAATTTAGGAGCATCTTCTTGGTCTGGCTGGTGTGTCCAGAAATGTTTTACTAAACTACAGAAATAATGAAGGGGAAGGGAGAAAGAGGGGAGTGAAATGCTTTTGACATCACTATTTACAGTTGAGCTTCTATTTTCCATTGTGGCTTGATCTGATCCTGCTTGAACAGATTTCTGAAATACGCTCTCAATACTTATTCAAAGGTCCTTACAAATGTTCTAACAAAATTCCTTCTGGAGCAGCCACCCTGCCTTTATTTTCCTCTGCTGGGGAATTTATTCCATGGTGACCTCTCTCCCTAACTTGCAAGGAGGAGGTCGTTTAGGCGCACTGGGCTGGGCTCTGACTCTTTAGAAAATCAGTACAGAATCTTGCTTCATTTAACACAAATCTATTAGGTTGGTGTAAATTGGAGAATGGAGACAAGGAGAGGAGTGATCCCACAAGATTGCTTTCTTCCAGCACTCGGTGCTTGCTTTCACACACTCATCTGTCACAGTTGTCTCTTGAGGTTAGCAATTTTGATAAGATGTACTTTATGATTTAACAATTCTCAGGCTGTTTTATAAAATGATGCACGGTACAATACATCAAAAAGGAAGCATTATGTATTTTTCTTTGCTTTTATGGCATTTCACTGTTAAAGGACATCTTTTTTCAGGTAGCTGACTCACAAATAGATATGCTTGTATGCAGTAAATACTAGAACTTTTCCAAAGTGTTGTAAAAACCCACCTGTCCCTGAAGACCCTGAAGACCTGTTGCCTCCACTGGGATGGAGAAATTAATTTGCTGACAGATGCTACTTACTAAGAAACAACTGAGATACATTAATATTTGGTGTGTTAATTCTGAGCATGGGAAATGGACACAGAAGGAGAATGAATTAGAAATGCCAGGATGACAGAATTTCTAGTTCTAGGGGAAAATACATAAAATGAAATACTTTGGTTAGTCACAGCATGGCTTACATTGCTTTTTGTCCTAAATAATAACAAATTTCAGTTGCATATTTTTGACATCAAAGAGGGAAAGAAGACACTTTTATATTAAATACAAAATTCAATATAAAATAGAAATCATGTGATAATTTCTATATAAACATAATCTAATATGTTTTAAATATTTAAACACATGAAACTAAATTTAATGTTTGGACTAATTTTGCTGCCTTGGTTGGTGTACCTTTAACACTGCAAGAGAGTTTTTGCTTGACTTGGTATATGTGCAGTCATATCTGACAGGAATTTTTCTGATTTATTGATTTCATTTAGATCTATAAGACCCACTTCTATGAATATGAGGTCATATTCTAATAGACTTAGATTTCAATTATCTTTTCAATAATTTTATCTAATTTGTGCTTTAAAAACTTTCAAATAGGCAACAGGAAATGCTTTAGAATAATTCTAGAAGATAATGCCTTATACTTACTAATTCAAAATGCAATTACAAGAAGGCATCTTTGGCATGGGCTTCTTCTTTGATGTTTTCTTTGGATTTTGGGAGATTGCCTTTAAGTGCATTCATGGGTTTTGAGAGATGGCATTTTTCCACTGTCTCACATGAAAAAAGGAGATAAAAAATGGAATTAAATGAACTCTGAGTGGACCTGAATGTAAATCTGCCTGTGAAGCAAAATAAATGAAGAATGAAATGCTGAATAGAACAATAAGATACTATATTGATTTTGCTTAGGCGAAAAACAGAAAATGAATTGAGAATTAGACTTTTCTATTATTTTGTTTTAAACTCTTCTACAGTGATGGAACTAAAGGCCAATTTTCAAACACTCTTTGGAATGAAGATTTGTTCTGTTCAGTATTGAGGATGTTCTCACACTGTCGAGAAGAAAATTTCCCACTTTTGTAACTCAGAATGGTAATCTAATGAAATAGGGAGACTGTTTTCTAAACACAAACTGAATGCTCCTGATGTAGTTTATGTAATGATAATATCTGGCTTATTTCAGGTTTTGTTCATGGCCTGTTCTTTTTTGTAAATGTTAGGACTACTGGGGCAATAGTGGTCACTGTCATAAGAGGAACTCATTTTGTGGTCAGGGACAAGTAATGAACACATTTGAACAGATCAGTTGCTGAGTGAGTTGGTTTCAGAAAGGACTCTTACAGGTTTTCTCTGCTCAGTAAAACTTTACTGAGTTACTTGTTCTCTGACTTCTAAATTCTTTGATTTACTTATTCATAAAAATTAAGTTCTTATTATCAAACTGAATTTATGTATGTTGGGAACATATTTGCACAGATATAATGTATTGATTCAATTATAGTACATTGTATTTATATTACATTGATTTATAATTATTTAATTACCTGTTTATATGAAAAGTATTTTTTTTTTATTTGCAGAGGTCTTTTTATTTCTATCCATGACCGAGGTCACATTGCTACAATGCTTAAATCCTGGCCAGAAAGTGTCATCAAGGTAAGTACAGTTTGAGTTGCATAACAAAGCTGATGCTGTTTTGTACCCAAGATAAATTGCTTAAGGTATTTTTATAAGCTTCTTATCAGATTAGGTTTTGGTGACTTCGTAATTCATTTTTTCAACAGAAAGAATGCTGTTACAGCCAAAGCTGGAGGTGTTTAAACACACCTGTCCCTGAAGATGTCCTTTACTGATTAATTGGTCAATTACATTGAATATTATGGAAAAAAAATCCATTAATGCTTTTTCTGCATTTCAGGAAATCAAAGAATGGTTGAGGTAGGAAGTCACTCATCTAGGCCATCCTCCTGCTCAAACAAGGTCAGCCAGGACAGCTTACTCAGGGCTATGTCCAGCCTTTCAGTTTTGGGTACCTCCAAGGGTAGACACCCCACGTGGCAACCCCATTCTAGAGTTTGAGTTAATAGTTCTCCACTTATGGTGCTTCATGATCTCTCTTAAAAAATATTAAACTTCCAACTAAAATGGCTTGCTACCAAGTATGACAAGGAAATTATTGTGTTGTCAGCTGTTTGCCATACTGAGCACTTCTCCCCTTTATTATGGAAAGTCTTTCTTATTAGCATAGACAGTTTTTGGGGTTTACTAAGTTATTATATTTCTGTCAGTGAGAGTACATGCTTCCTGATATGCGTAAGTATGATGGAGTGTGGTATTTACTCAAGGGAAGAAGACATACATCTTTGAAGGGTAGGAGCCAGGTGGTTGTAGACAGCTCTGACAAAGGCCAGTAGGAGTGACTGGCTGTGGTTCTGCTGAAAACAGACATGACAAAACCCAGGAGTTCGTGGTTCTTCTTTTTTTGTGGATAACTTCCTTTCCCTTCCTATTCTGTTTCCATACTGTTGACAGAAAAACGTGAGAGGGAACAATGCCAGTTCTCTTGTAATGTTACGCTAAATACCTCTCCTGTGTATTCTTAAAAGTTTTATATGAAAGTCCCATTTACAGTGAAGCAAGAGTCTAAAATAGTGTAACAAAAGCACAGTAAAATATAGTAAAACAATATTTTGCTTTTGTTGTACTGTTGATTTGTTTGTACCTGTTACAGTTTTTACATGTAAAATAAAAAATGATGGTAAGAAAATAATGGAATACTTAGTAGATACAAGCAAGGGAGTGATTTTTACAGTGCCTTCATTTCTTCTTCCAGGCTATTGTGGTGACTGATGGTGAACGTATTCTTGGGCTTGGAGACCTTGGCTCTTATGGAATGGGCATTCCTGTTGGTAAACTGGCGCTGTATACAGCATGTGGTGGAGTAAAACCTCATGAGTGTCTACCAGTGATGCTGGATGTGGGAACAGATAATGAGGTAAATCCTTTTCTGAGGTGTAGAGAGGGGTTTTTGTTAAAATACTGGCTTTGATTCTGTGCAAACTAAAAAGTCATAAGGAAAATGTCTCATCCTAATATACAGTGTAGATACACTCATCCTAACATGCAGTGTAGACTGTTTTGTAAGGTTTGAGTAATTCAGGACGCTGTTGTCTCTGAACATTTGCTGCATACACCATGTATGCAGCACATACATGGTGTATACATGTAAAAATATTGTACAGGAAATTTGCTCTCAAGAAGAGGAAGATGGTAGAATTAAAAATATAATTTAAGGCAGCATTCTTTCTCCACTTCTGTCACAGAATTTCTCTGCAGTGATTTCTGATATGAATTCTGAATTCAGATTCAGAATAACTATGCCCCTCGTTTTGGTGAATTGCTTGAGACTGTAGTCTGATCTGTGCTGGCAAGGTGTGTGTGGTCTATGTACTTACACTGTATGTTCCCTTTAGTTATCAAAAGCACTGTAGTACTATAAATTTTCCCCATGTGAGTTTCTAGTGCTTCAAGCAAGTGGACATTATCCTTTTTTACTTGCCTTCCCATTTGTGTGAAATGCAGAGATTTAAACTTGTTGAAAATTGGCTCTCTTCTTTCCAGTACTCATAGGATTACTGGTTAATTACTTGGCCTTGATCTTCCTTTTTTTTTTGTCTGAAAGAATATTTGAATACTTGAAGACTCTGAATGATTAAAAATTAAAAAGAAAGCCACCTGCAATGTATTAACACATTTGCAGAAGTAAAGATTTTGTATTATAAATGATACAAATGTTAAACTTTATGCATAAGTGTATCAGAGATTTATGTGTTTTACAGCTAAACAAAGCGTTCCTGCACCAGTAAATCTAACTGGGGCTTCTGGATTGTTGGGTTTGGGTGTGTGCATCTTCACCTTTATACACACACCCTCACCCCTGTCCCAGTGGGGTCATTTAGACAATGCATGATGAAAGCATTACTGACCAAGAAATCTCTCTGTGTCCCACCAGAGCCCCCTTCTAAAAGCAGACAGGCTTTCTTGTGAGAGGTATCTGAACACTGTAGCAAGTAGCCATATCTAATCACATACAAGTCTTATTAGCTATATTTTTATTAAATATTTATGTTAAATATTTTTATTCTTGGTTTCAGCAGTGGGGACAGTTTTCTAATTTATTAATGAATGTTTCTAGACAGTTAATTGCATTGGCTACTTCTGATACTTGAGTAGGCTTTTCATTTTGCTTTTATGCTTGTGTTTCATTGTAATTTTAAATTTTTTTGTAGCATATTATTGGCTTGAAAGGTATCAAACATCTATATATACACACAGCAACAGCAAAATGGGCTTATCCATGCCAGTAGCCCAACTTTCATGTCACTGTTCTTGTGCCAAAGCATTGAGTTCCATGTATATGAAGGAGTGGCACACAAACTATTAGAATGTGCATAAACTTTGTGTGACCTGAAGCTTGTTGATGGTCTGAAATACCTTCTGATCAGGAAGATGCCTTTTGGTTTTTTTTTTTTCATCTTGGGATATGAGTTCCTATATTAGGACCATAGAAAATGAGACCTCTGAATTCTGCTCTTGGGATATGAAGAAGTGTGACTTTGTTGCTGTACCCCTTAACTGACTACATGACATGGGCCTGATAGTATTCATTAATGGGAGCTTGGATATAGTTCCCAGGCTTCTTTTGTCTAAGTCACGGATCCTGGGGCACCATCTCTCTTAATTTCTTCCCTCAACACCCTTCCTCTTACCTAGCAGCACATCCCTGTTCCCTCCTTAACACTTGTGTTCATGTAACCAGTTGATGAGTCACTATAGAGAACTGAAATGACCAAAAAGCATCCACATTTTGCTGGCTAAGCTGATTATATTAGGCCAAGCTGGCATGGAATTGCATTGCAATTCCTTATCTTAAAAGCTAAACCTCTTGAACAAATAAGTGTATTTTTAGGCTGTATTTTCTTAGTCTAGCCAGGATTTTCCACAGTAAGACACAATTGAAATCACTCTCACAGCTTGTGCACATATAAATAATAATTATGCTAAACATGTTTTTTGAAATGTGCAGATGTTTTCCATTTAGATTAGTTTCTTCTCCCATTCTGTGAGGGCCTCCCTGCTTCAAAGGACATTTTAAAAATGTACTTTTGGCAGCTATAATGTGGAGGTGCACAACCTGCAGATTCTCTAGAAAGATTAATTCTTACTCTACAGCAGATGGCAAAAAAACCCCAGCTTGACAAGCTCTCTTCCTGTATTGTTTTGTCATGTACAGAACTCAAACCCACCAACTTTGAGGAGCAACTCCCTCAATTTGAGATGGTTATTAAAGTCCTTTTTACTGTAAGTTTTAGCAGAGGTATTTTTAGCTGGGGTATTATCCTGTTACTCATAAAATCAAGGAAAGAAAAGAGAAGCAAGTAGAGCATTATATACAATTGCCTAGATAATAAGCAAGAGAAAAGGACACTGCTTATTTATGGGTAAAAAATTGACCTAACAGAAAGTTCTGTGTGATCTGGCTAGTAAACAGTTCCATGGAGTTGGTGTGGGACTGAGTGTCCAAAAGAAGCAGTGTTGACTGCTGCCAAAAATAATAGGCCTGATTTGTAAGGTATTGACAAGGTGAGTAAATACTGAGGAATATTTTTATTCAAAGCATTAAAAATATTATTTGGAGTACTGCTAGTTATTTACTGCAGTAAACCATGGCAATCTCACTAAAAGTTACGCCTTACCAGTAGCTGTGTATATTTTAGGTGTGAGGATGGTGCTTCTTAGACGGGATTTCAATACAATTAAAACATACTTAGGCATTAGTCTGAGTGCTGATATGAAAGTGTTGTTGGAAATCTGAGGTGATATGATCTCTGGATCCTGAGTGTTCATCTAATACTGCAGGCATATATGTTAAATCACCTTGCAATGGTTAAAGAAATAGACTGTAAAAGAATAATTAACAATTGTTAAGATAAACACAGCTGCAGTTTAGTGGAGATCTACCTGAAACACGTGTTCAGCACTGGAAGAGGGATGGTTTAAGGATGATGGAAATAATCAAGCTGGATGAAAGAGAAACATTTAAACATCAAAATTTGAGTGATGATCATTTTCTGCTTAAAAGATGTGACTAAACTCTCACGAAATAAACAATGTTGAGACAAGCCTTGTTGGTTAAAAGTTGGTCTGGCTTACAGGGATGTGAAAACTGGAGTTTAATAAAATCAAACAAATAGCAAAGCCTAGTAATAGAAACCAAGGTCAAAAACTATCTTTATAGGCAATAAAAAGGCAAAAAACACTAAAGAAAAGTAACTTAATGAAAATAATTATGAATAGTAAGAATGGGGTTTTCTGTTTTCCTGATGCTTTTCCTTAGTGATGGTACATATGGAAGTATTAGATTGTGCCTAGAAATATGGTAGATAATTTTAAATGTAAGTTTTGTCTATCTTGACAAGAAGTCCTATTTCCCATTTTATTAACAGCAAGTGAATATGTTGAAAAAGCTTTAAAAGTTTGTCAACATCTTTAAATCAGAATGTCAAATAATGCTTTGCCAGTTCTTTTTTTTAAAAAAAGTGGTAAAAGCTTTATCTGTACCATGCTGAGCTGGGTGTGGAGGAAGTACTGGTTTTTTCTTAGGTATATCTGGGATGAATTGAAAAAGTTAGGAAGATTGGATTAAAGGCAAGGCTCTTACTGAAAATGCAATGATCCTGGTCTAATGAGAGTTTACAGATTTTTGGTTGACTTATTTTTTTACCTTTGAAGACAGTTGAATTCTTACGGTTTCTCTTAAGAAACTAGCCTAATGAAAAAGCAGAGCAGGCCTCCTGTGTTACTGGAGAAAATGAAATCTAAAATATGTATTTCTGTGAGGAATAATAAAATACTTGTGGGTTTATGGTATCTCAGGGGATTTTTTTCAGCTCTGCAATGTTTAATATCTTTATCAGTGACTTGGAGACAATATTTTATTGTTCAAGGGTCACGAAAGAGACATGGTTTAGTTAAAGTACTATTATCCATACAGAGGAGTAATGAAATCTAGCAAGACTGATGCCTTGTGTTATATAGAAGTCAAACCAATGGTGAAAGGGTTTCTTTTGACCATAAAAATTTTAATCTAATACTGGATGCTTAGCAGAGGAATGAGACCTGTGTTTATTTGATACCTTAGAAAAGAAGTTTTGACAAGTTCATGGCTGCCAGACCAATTCTAAACTGATCACATGTGTAAATTCAATACTGGCAATAGCCAGTTGTGGGAGATTTGGAACGATTGTGTGTTAGCTTTAAATTTAAACCATATACCATAAATTTCAGTTTAGGTAGAAGGCATTCAACTCTTTCAAACAGTACCTTCACACAATGTGGAAGAGCCAGGACAGCTCTTACTGAAAGGACTTTTTACACAGGCAGTTTCTAGCAGAAGATATGGTGGTGCTCTGAGCACCAGCACAGTGCTGTGTGGATTGCCCGGGGGTCAGAAGTCCTTCCAGCTGCAGCTGCCTTAGCTGCAAGGAAGCTGGACACACATTCCCTTGCCCTGTGTAGATGTAGCTAAAAAGCTGATTGGTCACATGTATATGCCCTTAATGTGCAGATGAATCATGATGGCCAGTTTGCTTTTAAAAAACGTGTGTCTGAATTGTTTTTTATTTGTATAACTGCTGGTCTCTTCTCCAAAGTAATAAGAGATAGGATGAGAGAAAATGGCCTCAAGCTGCACCAGGTGAGTTTTAGATAGGATATTAGGAACAATTTCTTCACAGAAAGGGTTGTTAAACACTGAACAAACTGCCCAGGGAAGTGGTAGAGTCTCCATCCCTGAAGGTATTTAAAAGCTATGCAGCTGTTGTGCTTAGCGACATAGCTTAGTGCTGGACTTGGCAGTGCTGGATGAACAGTTGGACTTACTGATCTTAAAGGTATTTTCCAGCCTAAGTAATTCTATGATTCTATGATTTAAGCACTGAAAAGTGCACAAGAGAGAGAAATATGCAGGGCAGCTGCTAGGGCAGCTACTCCTTCATCTGCGACAGTTCAGGGACTTGCTATTTCAAGTTGTTTCCTGCATGCTTGCTTTGGACTATTTTTTTCTCTTAACTTACTAAAATATTGAAGTGCAGGAATGTGATGGTTCTGTGCAACTGTGAAGTTGCCCTAAATAGGTCAATGAGCATGCCTGGGCTGGCAGTTCTGACTCCTCTGGAGGAATGACAGGCATCTGTGCTGGAATATGCAATCCAGAAAATCTGAGGTGCAAATTCAAGCTCAGCTTTTCAGTTTATCCCAGTTAGTTTTCTGTATTTTCCCAAATTATACCCAACTGTCTGTTACAAGAATTAGTATCAGCCTTCCAAGATTCATTTTCTTGAGGAGTACCTACACATAAATGTACAAATGAAAGCTGTTGAGAAAACAGAAACAAATCTGCTTTTATTACTCATATTTCATCCAAAATAGAAACCTGGACAGTAGAAAGCCAAGGAAACCTGCAATTTCCTACCTTATCAATCAAAAGATATAAATGTTGCAAGTAAATAATTTAAATTGTGCCCAGCTGCAGGGATTTCTAAATAAAAGACAATCACAATTTGCATTCATATGTAGAGTAGTGGCACTTTACACTTAAGAAAAAATACAGTAAATATGTAATGGGAATGATTATGCTCTCTGATTGTAGAAAGGTCCTGTTGTCTTCCCCGTGAATGATGATTGTTAGAACTGGACACATTTCAGTGACAGTTTTACTGTAAAATAGCAGTAACATTTCCTGAATTCTATGAATAGAGGTTGGTCCTGTCTCTATAAAAAGAGTCTATTTTTGTATCTGGTGCATATATGAGAATCTCATTTCTAGGTTATATTCTCCATTGTGTTCCCTAGTAGTTTTGCATATTTCTGCAATACAAATGACACTATGTGTGATCAAAATAGGTTTCCAGATGTGCAGCTTTTCATTTAGTTATATTAACATGTTATTGACCAAATTGACCTGGCTGATGGAAAGAGGCTTTTTTACATGTTCCACAAAACAGTCAGGGCAAGGAAGGTGCTCAGAAGTAATGCTGTGGCCCAATGGTGCTGAGCTCCAGGCATGAACATTTGTAAAACTACCAATGAAGTAAATATTCTGTGAGTTTTTTATTTTTTAGTTGCTGCCTGTCTGTGCCAGTCTGGTAGGAGATAATTGCACTTTCCTTTACGAGTTAAGTTTTATTGCACAAGTGGATTTTTCCCCCTTTGATCTTGCTGCTATACTGCCTTCCCTGGTAGTATACAGGCAGCACTTGAGCAAAGGAGTAAATAGATGAATTGTTTTTTCTTCCCCTTTCTGAACTTGGAGTTGGCAAGAAAACAATGTGATTGGATACTACTTTCTCTAGAGTCAGTGTCATGAGTAATTTTTTCCATTCCCTCTTCAGTGTTCAGAAGAATTGAAAAGTAAAGTAATATGTGAACTTAAAAGTCCTGTCCAGCCGACTGTGAAGGAGACAAAATCTCACACTGTTTATTTTTGTCGGAATCGGTATTCTCCATTTAAATCTATTCAGTTATTTGAAGTGGACTGAGTTTGTGTTACAAGAGGGAATGGACACTTACATCTGATTTTCTAGATGCATGTTCTAAAATTAAGGGGTTTACTGTTATCTTTCCAGTGTGTTTCAAAAGGTCCACGTCTAAAATAAATATGGCACCATCAATCTCTCCTAAACATGCTTTATTTAAATAGCAGGAACACCCAGAACTGTGCCAGCACCCATATTACACTTGCAGATTTAAAAAGTGCTCTGGAGAAGGGATGGCACTTACAGGACCCACCATTTTCCCCCAGTGCAGGGACTGATGGGTGACATGGTAGAGTGGATCACAAGCATGACAGCTGATGTTCTTCAGTAATTTTTGAGAGTTTTCCTTTTCTTGCTCTTTAATGCTTTTATTGAATAGCTACAATATGTCTGGTAAAATACATTCACAACTTGAAAATTTCATAAGTTATTTTTACTCAGTGATTTAACTCCAATGGGTTGAGAATTTGTAAGTGTAGTAATAAATTTAGATTTACCCAAGGTACTGAGATTTCCAGTGTGTTTCAGTCTTCTAAAGACAGCCTCTTTTGAGTTTGTCTTCTATTTTGTCCCTAGCCGCCTGCAATTTTTTAATTGCAGTTTCTTTTGTATCTTCTGCCTTACTATGTATTTCCATGGCTATATTAAACCTTCAAGAAGACTCTGTATAAATGTCTTCTGCTTCCTAGGGGATGCATTCTACTAATGATAAATTAAGATAGCTAAAACTCAAAACATTGCCTCCCCCTTTTATGAAGTAATTGTGCCCAGAGGGGAACAACATTTCCCACAGTATTTAGAGATGTTAAAAGTTTTGACTTATTTGCAAATGTAGAAGATCATTTGCTGTTCTTTATCATGGTGTTCCCAGGGGAAGATATTGCATCTCCTCTCTTGTTTTCATTTAGCTGCTTTTCTCATATTTTGTTAGGCATACATCAGCAGCTATGAATACCAGAGCTTTTACCAATAAAACTCAAATATAAATGGGCCTGGAATTTAAACATTTAAATATTATTCTTAGTTTCAGAATGTGTACACTATCAGCATTTTCTTTAATGTTGCAGTCACTTGTAATGTTGCAGTAGAAAGGCATTCTGTGTTTACATTACTGCTGTTACAGTGCTCATCTTCTTTCACCCTAGTAGAGGGGTGAAAAATACTGTGATCCTTATTTCCTGTCAGTAGCAAAAACACTTACAGTCCTTTCTAGATGAATAAAAAAACAGTGGGGAAAGATTTTTTTTTCACCAGGGTTCTACTGTTTTTATGGTACAACAAAAGGTTACTGCATTTTTAAAAATGCATTCAGTTGTTCTAGTGTTATTAAATTAAAGGAGGCTTTCAAGTACATATTATCTTTTTAAGATGCACGTTGTATAAAATAATAAATTGTTTTATATTTCAGTGCCAGACGTACATCCACTGTCATACTAAATTGCCTTTCCTAAAGTTCTCTTATGCTGTCATAAAATACTAAAGATGCGTTTGCAGTCTGCTTGTAAATGTCCAGCATTTCCATGTTGGCTTTGTACTAAACCCAAATCTAGACTTTTCTGGTACACCTACTTAGGCAGAAATGTTTGTGCCTCTTTCTTTCCCATACTTAAGATTCAGTGGAATGGACAGTTACAATCTTGTGTTTGAATTATGAGTCTTAAGAGTCTGGGACCAAACCAGGTAAGCTCACAAAGACTTAAAAAGAGATGCAGAGCTTGACAGTCATCTTAACCTGAACTTGTCCCCTGAGGCTAATTTTGTAAGGGAAGCAGGTGCTGCTTCTTTTAGAGGAACTGTCTCAAACTGGTTTGGTGAATTGTATTTTAAAATGATTGTTAATCTCTTTTCTTACTTGTTGATTATAAAAAAGAGCCTAGACTAGTTTAAATGTAGAAGTATCTAGTATAGGTTCTTAAGTTAGCTAACATGAATTCATGATCAGTTTGCACTTCACTTGACTCTCTGCATCTGAGACGTGATTACTGTGTGACTCGGGACTTTTACAGAGACTGAAACTTGGTTTTGAACTTACGTCAACCTCTCATTAAACAAACTTGCTGTCCTTGAGAAGTGTCATTCTACTGGCCTTTGAGAAATGCCATTCCACTGCTTAGTGCATGAGAAGATCTCAGCAATTGTCTGCTACTTTTGATCCATTGTCATCCATTAAACGTTGTCATTTTGGCTAGAAATATATGGTATTCTTTTTCTGAGACTGTTAATTTATCATTGTGAAATTTGCTATTTATGATTATTTCTTTTGTGAAAAGTTCCATTTCATCAGACCATGGAAAATGCGAAAAAACTAGGTGGTGCCTCAGATTTTCATGTTTACCAAACAATATGTTGGTAATGATTTTTGAGACCTGAGAAGTTGAAGAGGGAAGGGTTTTAGAAGAAAGGATATAGGTGGTGACACAGGATTTAAGTGTCAGTTTCAGCTGACATTAGAAAGAATGTGCTGTGTACTAATGTTACAGGCAGTTCTTGCAGTCAATTTGATTTCTTCTTACTTCACTTTTCAGAGCAAGGGGATCTATGAAAGAGGGCAGAAATTAATATCTGGAAATGCTTATTTTGGATAGCATGCATGAATATCCATAGACTAAATTGATGGCAGACTTTGTTTGAAGATACATTGGACATTTCCAATTCTTTATGCTCAGAAGACAGCAACAGATAGTGTTTGTTTCTGTTGGCTTTCACCATAACTGCTGACAACCTCCTCGGCAATTTCACAGGCAGTGGGGAAGACTAGAGAAAGAATGGGCATAAATATAGCTATTAGCACAAAAGGTGGGAAAATACGTATTATTTTTGGCTGCACACAAGACAGCCTGGCATCTGGGACAAAGTTTGTCAGGCTTGAATTGTAAAGGTGCTCCTACAATTGTTAGTCTAGCACTAGCAAGTCCAGTTTGTGCACTGAATGACTTTTTCTTTTTTTTTTACTATTGATATGACAGACATATAGTTGAGATGCCAGCACCAAAATAATATCAACATACTTTTTTCAGTCCAGGGGACACTGTTGGCATGACTTGTTGGTGTAGGAAGAGGTCCAACTCATTTGGCTCTAGTAAAGAAAATGTCTGAATGTCAGCACAGGAGACAAGAATGTCAGGATCAAAGGAGGGACTATGTGGAAATAGCTTAGGGAAGTAAATGAAATAAATAGATATAAGTTTAATGAAATGGAGGAAAAGTCACAGCAAGTGGTGGAGATGTATAGTAACGTGAATGGAAAAAAATAAAAGCAAAATATCAGAACTCTTGGCGTAGAAATGAGAGATACTGGTAACCTCAAATAAGATTCTCAGTTCTGTAAATGGTATCTGTTGATATGTTAAAATTCTGTTCAATCAATCTGATGGACTTGAAACACTGCTGTTGTAATGTGTGAGCTGATACAATATTAGCAAAATCCTCTTTATTAGTATAATATTTAATATGAGTGAAAAAGGCCTTTGAAGGTTTTTTTAAGGCTTATGTTGTCTTTGTAATTTTTCAGATGAAGGAAAATTATGAAGATGGCATTCTTCTGATTACTGCTAAGTAATAGCAAGCCTTTACTGGTGTCATCTTCAAAACAATGAGTCTTTGCTCTTTGCTGATTCACTTTGTTGGTGGTTTGCTTTTTGGATTTGTTAGGGGGTTTTTTCTGTATTTTTGTCTGGTTTTGAAAGCTGGATGATTCCTTCTATTTGGACATTCCAGCTACCTATCCTAAACAAAATTTGTAAATCTAAGTGCATGAACATAAAAGAGAATGATGTGTGTTTGTTGCTTTGCAAAAATGGTATAGAAAAGTTAGATGTATTAAAAGTGTTTGAACCACCCCAAGCATCTGTATCTTGTCACTCTCTTGATTAAGCTAAAAAATGTAACGTATTGAAATAGCTACACTCCTGCTAACTTTACAGGAAAAAAGAAAGATAAATATCTCTAACTTCTCTAAAGCATTTCACTGAGGCTAGACTTGTTTTTTAGGGTACTGTACAGGCTGCGAATACTGTTTGGGCCCTTCTTAAAGATTATTGTTTGGTCACCTGTGATTTATTATAAGCACTTATGGCTGGACCTTCATGTAGGTTTTAGCACATCATCCCTCATGGTTTTTGAGAGCAAGAAACTTTTGAAAGTTTGGTTGCAGTAATCTATTTCTATAGCTTCCAGTTCCCATTATCCATCAGCTCTATTTCAAAGTGTAACATGTTTCTTGATGTGTGACAGGACATGTGACTGAGATTTTAGCCATGTAGCAGCTGAGGTTCATGAAGAAGAAATTGTAGTCATTAACTCTGGTGCCTGTGGGAGGTCAGTGGTGTAGGGAGCTTAATGGTTCATCTGAGCCTTTTCTGTGATTCAGTAAAAGCTTTTATAGAAAGTAGGTATCAGGAGTTTTAGGAGATTCCTTGTGAGGTTTCTTCTGAAAATTACATGAATAAAATACATGAGATTTCTCAGATTTCTGTTCTGACTATTGTTTGTATGTTAAAATATTAGTGATTACATGCAGCACAATGTGCTGAAGCCCTAAACTATGTTGGATTCTTCAGAACTATTGTTTTCTCAATAGGCACATGATTAAGTTTTTCAAGAAATGCCACTGGCTCACAGACAACCATTTGTTTTCAGTTTTACTGTGTAAAAGTGTTATGCATGCTAAACTTGTGTCTGATGAAATGTTCCTCCAAAACCACGGTTCAGAGTGTCTTCCAAGTTCCAATTCAAAATAACAGGCATTTGTGGAATTGGCATTGTCCCTATCCCTGCAGACAGATGTTAACATCAGGAGAGTTCTCTCAGATTGTTAAACATAATGCAGAGTATTTATCTTGCTGTTCTGTTTTGTTTTCTTAAAATACACAATGAATTACCCTCCCTGTTCTCCTCACTAGCTCCGCTAGATGTGGTTCTGGTAGCAAGTTCAATCATAGAATCATTTAGGTTTGAAAAGAGCTATAAGATCATTGGGTCCCACTATTAATCCAGCATTGCCAAATCCACCACTATACCATGTCCTGAAGTGCCACATGTACTTTTAAAGACCTCCAGGGACAGGAACTCAACCACTTCCCTGGACAGCTTGTTCTAATGCTTGAGAACCTGTTCTGAGTTCGATCCATGGTGAGAGTGCCCTGTTCATACATTTCATCCTGTTCAAGCATTCCATTATTGTCAGATTGGCACAATTAACACAGAAAATTGATCTTTCTATACTTTTCTTCAGTATTTTTCCAAGATTAGAAATTATTTCCCCTTCATCCCAGTAATCACATGCCTTAGTTATGAGCTGTTTGCCACAGGCTGCTGCTTGGTGCATAAGTAAATGGAGATTTAAGAGAAGGACCTGGTGAATCCCTATGGTGGTGATACACATGCATGGTACTAGGAGAACTCTGGTGCTTTAAAGATCAGTCTAACAAGGAGTTTATTGTCTTAGTTTTGAAGGTAACTTTCTGTAACAGAAGATGTTGGCACAATTGTATATTCAGAATTGAAAAACTTTTTAGTTTTTCATTTTCTAGAGTGAAAAACTGTCAAAGTAGCTTGCTAGCTTTGAAGGTAGTTTTTTCTTTTTTCAATTACAATACTTTCATAAACAACATCTAATCCATGATGGCTCTTCTCTGAAAAGCACTTCTAATAGTTTTTAGAAGTTACACTGGTTGAAAATCACCAGTGTAAGCTGTTTGACATGAAAAAAAGGTTCCAATGGCATTTAAATTTCAGGGAAATACCATTACTTTTTTATCTCTTGGCTAGCAAAGTTGTACTTGTCTGTTTCATTACTCAGCTCTTCCCAGGTCTTTCCTGATTGGAAACTGCCATAAAGATCAAGGTGCACAGAACAGTTTTTGCCAGATTGTCCAAATAAATTCACTGCAAGAATTTTTTAATATCAATTGTTAGTTACTGAAAAAGCTTTGTTATTGTTGCATGAATCTTTAATACTGCGTACTGGAAAGGTGAGCAGCTGGAACAAAAGCCAAATTGCTCTGAAAAAGATATAATTCATCTGATGTCAGTTGTATTATTGCTTTAAAAATTTTTAGTTTTTAGTATTCAATATCAAGTTTTGCAATATATGGTTAGCATTGCTGTAGTATGTATCACCTGCAGTTTTCGGAACCCACCAAGTAAAGAGGTTCAGGTGTCATTGTGAATTCCAGATTGTTGCAAAAGGAACTTGGGCATATGCATCATTAATGGACCTGTGGCTGTAACTGTGTGTTTCAAGTGCTCAGAAATCTTGAATTACACCTAAAAATCATAAGATAAACTTTCTATAAAAGTATAATTTCTATAAAATATTTTATAATTCCCAGCATTTTGGAGTTTAGCTATGAGAGTTACTCAGGTGTATCTAGAGACTCACACTAGAAGGAAACACTGCTCTCTGCCCCTGCACTGTCAACAACCCTTGAGCTCGTCATCCATCACTTGGTTCCACAAACTGACTCGTGGATACAAGAGAGTCATGTCCCAGTCTGACTTGGAAGAGATAGCAGCCCCTTGAAAAATCTGAAGAATCAAGTGCATCTCTCCCCTTACTGCTGCAACTTCCTGTCTTTGGATTTTGCACTTGGTGCTCCCTTGCTAATGGGGGCTTACATAACCACAGATTTGTGTATCTCAGGTATGTTTGTGAATGTTACCCTCAGGGGGCTGGGTGCTCTTCAGCTTTGTGTGCTCACTCACAGGAATGTGTTTGACATCCTGGAAGAGCCCTTCTGGTAGCCATGGCACAGGCTGGCGGGATGCAGGCAGATGGTGCCGTGTGAGAGGGGGGCTGGAGGCTCGTACCCCTGGGCACTCAGCCACCGTCTGCCCACAGCACTCTCACACTGGGGCCTTTATTCAGTGCCACATCCATGCGCCGGAAACATCCCACAGAATGTCCTTGGCACAGCCCGGCTTTGTGCAGTCTTGCTTGGGGACGGGCTGTGGTAATTTCATAGCGTGTTATAAGATTCCTTCATGAAGCATTCTTTCCAGCCATTAGAGGGATTTTTATTTTGTTGTTAAAGTTCGCTGGAGCTGACAGTTTTTCAGCTGGGCAAGGCTGTCAGCATGCGTGGGAAATCTCTGGAATATAAGCAACAGGGTTCAGTGAGCATTCAAAGCTACAACTGGTAATTCCTCTTCAGGTTAAGAAATGAGTGAGTTCCCTGAGCAGAAGCAAGCACAGGATGTAAAGGTCACATTGACGCTTTAATAACATTATGAAATTAAAGAACAAGTTGGGTTGAATAAATGAAGCCTGTCTTTAAGGAGAAATAATTTAAAAAGTCTAGTCTGGGTGTACAAATCCATAGTATCATTATGCATATAGGAAAGAGAATATATTCTCTGCATTTTTTACCACAATCTTAAATCCTTTTAAGCAGAATTTTTAAACACCATAACTACTTTTCTGTTACATTAGGATACTGCTTCACCAGCGTTTTAATAAATTTTTATATTTTGAACTGTCTCAACAATTCATAATACTCGTTGCTAATAATTTTACTCCACAGAAGTTGTTCCCTTCAAGCACTGCATTCAAGATTGGTGACAAAGGAGCACTATGAATGTATTGTCTTTTAAACTCTTCACTATTGAAGGTCTAGAATTTTGTTTGAGCAGACAAGGGACAATTTTCAGGGATGTTTTTAGGGTTACAGATGTGAAAATAATAATTATAATACAGCTGTATCTTTGTCTCCAAAGAACTGACAGCCGCTCGGTTTTGGCAAGGTGAGCACAGCTGGGCTCAACTGTTAAAACTCATGTCCAGGGTTTTTCCTCCTTTTTTTATAGCTAGAATGACCCATTGTGATACCCAGTTTTGGCCTTCTATTTTGGGATCTTTTGTGACATTCGGTCCCAAGGAGGAAACTGAGGGACAAAGAGAGCGACTGCTCTGTATGCCAATACCTGTCCTGGGGATGTCTAAAGTGTTAGCTGAGACTCCCAGAGATGAGATCTCCTCCTTCTTGGGAGAAAACAGAGAATAAGGCTCCTTTTTTTTTCTTGTGCAAGAGACCCCTTGCTAATATTTGCAAATATGTTGACAAAGGTCTGGTGTTTAAATAGGAGGGGCCATGATCTCTTCTTAGTGAGTATGTCATATGACTAGTGTAATTCAAAGAAAACAAAATTTCAGAAAAAAATCTTAGTTCTTTGATTCTGCAACTTGTTTTTGCAAAGTATTCTACACCCACAAACCCAATTAGTAGCATTCAACTCATCCAAAAGTCACTAGGCATTTGGAAATACAGAATTTGTTATACATTTTAAGGGCATCATCCTGTATTTCAAACTTCAAAACAAGCTTATTCAAAGAAAAGAAAGGCTTTCTAGTATAATATAAATTGAAATCTTATATACTCTTAGTAATGCTGTGAAAACTCCTGTAAGCAGATCTTGAAGGACAGAAAATTGTGATTCAGCATGTTAGTGCTTACAGACTGAAAGTTTAAATGAATGCAGATTGATTACTGGGTAATGAGTATTGATGGGAGTTGAAGTTAAGTCCAAAGCATTGGCATGTTCCTAACCAGTTAACTGTTGTTATTGGAAAACGTTTCACATCAAGTGAAATTTCAGTCTTGTAGAACAAAAACAAAAGTTTGGAATATGTATCTTTCCTGGAGAACAGGAACCTTCCTGTGCTCACCAGCCCTTCCCCAACCTGTTAAAACTGAGACAAGAAAGTTACAAAAAGAATTTAGAGTGTATTAATGTAAGAAAATATTAAGACTTGGAAAAGCAGCGGACTCCCCCTGGTGTTCTTGGTAACAGTGTGCCCTGTTAGACAAATCATGCTCTGAAATGTGTTTAATTTCTGGCATATGGCATGCCTTTGTCCCAAAACTTCAGATGTCCCATACAAATACAGTATGGGACATACTGTATTTATAGCTCTACAACTCTGGCTCTAGTGCAAATCATTTCCCATTGTAGAACTGCTGGAGGGTTTTGGCATTTTAATGACATGGGGTTAGTTGCTACTCTGAAGCATCACCATACACTAAACACTGTCTAGGTAGCACTGGCTAATTCTGAGCTATCTCTGCTCCATCTTTGTCAGTGGAAAGTCTCAGGGTCTTGCAGATGTTCCCCTACAATTTTCCATGAAGCTGTTCACTAAAGTATCTATTTGTTCCAAAGAAACATCTCAGTGCCAAGTTTGGGAATAAATGACATTTCAGCATGTTTGTGCTCAACTGATGAAATATTTAAGTGTGCAGTTTTCTGTTTCTCACTGGTTTGGCTTTTGTAGCTAAATTAGAGCCAGGTGCACAGCTCAGCCTTGCTTGAACTTTGATGGTTTGCTGATCTCTTTAAGTAAGATGGCATAAATGGTTTGCCTTTTTCTTAAAACCCCCAAAGGTCGTTACAGATTTAATGCGTTCAGGTGGTGCTTCAAAGAACTCGTTATTTTGCACAGCTAATTCTAAATAGATCTACATGATATTTCCTCCACCAGAACTTCAAATAAGCCCTTTATTCTTAGCAAACACTATTTCTGTTAAGGCTTGAATGTACCACATTAGTAAACTTAAATGTTTCAGGACTTTTTAATTTTAGTCTTAGAATAAACATGTCTAAAAATAAGCTGGCATCAACTTTTTCAGTATCATGTGATATGCATAACAAACCCACTAACCTGGAAAAAGGAAAGTTATGTTTTTAGGGAGATTTGATTTCCAAAAGAACAAAACAAAGTTTAAGCTTTGACAACAAGCTGGGTAACAAAAGAAACCCAAGTCATTGAGGAAAAGTACCTAATCATCATGTCAGTTTGACATACTCGTTTGTATGAGGGAACTTTTTCTTTTTGTAATCTGTTTTGAAAGCCATGAAATAGTTGGTAGCAAATGTTAATCTCTCAAGATGTGTGAACCCTCTAAAAAAATACAAGCACCACGGTCCTGGTTTGCATGGTGTTGACCTGAATAAGGGGATAATGTGCTTAAGCAGCTTATTCATTCTTCAGTGGCCTTTGGAAAGGGAGCGGCTCCACAATGGTTTGCCACTCAGAGCGCAGACGTGACCACTGTTCTTTTCACTTGCTGAATGTTTCCTTCTTTTGTGTCTGCCACGGGTTTCTTCATACGTTTTTCCAAACAGGACCATAAAGGAACTTTTTGGGGCTATTTCATGTCAAACTGTAACGTTTGTTAAGCAGAATGCACTGAGCTGTAAAGGAATTCTGAACTCTGAGTATATAGCTGGCCAAGCTTTTCATCAGAGATGTGTTGCTGAATTAATTGTCTCTGCTTGTGAGACTTCCCAGACTAGAGGTTTATACATACTCCAGAAAGACTGTAATAATAGTTGTAAATATTTCATATTAAATTTCAGCATCAAAGATAGGTGAATAAACTCAAGCAGTGGTCCTATAAATGGAGCTGCTTTGGAGTTCTGAGTTTCTGTGTTGACTATAGATTCTAATGCTCACATGAAAAACACAGAAGTAGCAAAAGGAGTGTAAGAGCCTATGTACATTTCAAGGCAGACCCATGGTTGGTTTAGCACTTTTTGAACAGAGTAATGTGATGCCTTTTTCTCTTGAACCTTCACAGAATCACTGCCCATCTAAACTGCTTTGAAGGAATGTGGCTGATTCCGTCTGGCTGCAAAGTGTTTTAGAAACATGTCTTCAGAATTTAAAAAAGAAAGGAACCAAAGATTTTTTTTCATTTTGAGCATTGTTTTATAAAATGAGAAAGACTTTGCTTAATAAAAAGCTTGTGAAAGTTCTTTGAAAAGAGCAAATCAACTAAGGAGCATCTCTTAGGGGAGTTGGAAAGGGATTAAGTTATTTACTCTGAATTGGACAGTGGAACGTGCAATATCCATGCATAGGATATGGAATAGCAGAAGCCTACTGGCATGGAAAACTGCAGCAATGGGATTTTAGAAATGAGATTGCTGTTTCTGACTCCTGCTGTGATGTTTCTGACAGAGGCTCCTGAGGCTTGGCAGTTCTTCTTTCCAACCTTGTGTGCTCAGTCTGGTGGGAAGCATGAGACAACTTGTATGGGCTCTTCAGAATTGCCTGAAGATAGCCTGTTGTTAAAAAGTTAATTTGCACTTCCTGTTAATTCATCTCCCAGATATATAAATTTATCCTTGATTTTTCAGATTTTCTTGAGGTCATTTTTAGTAACTAGGCAAACTCAAAATGGAAATGAAAAAATAATTTCAGAAATAGTTCTTGAGTACAAAATTTGAAGTGATTATATCAAAACAAGAAGACTATACAAAAGGGACAATTACTTTGACAGATACCAAATCAAACTCTTGCCAGTTTTTCCTGCAGTATCTAGAATAGGTAGAGAATTATTGTTTTGATTTTGCTGCTAGAATATATAGGTTAATGTGAATACACAGGCAAAATTATTTCTGAAAAAAAATGCTACTTGGACATGAATACCAACGTGTGTTGGTGAAGGGAATGAACAAAATACTTACAGTGTAATGATGTCACCTTCATTTACAAAGTAATTTTAATTTTGAGCCTTATTCATGTTTCACTTCAAAAAGCTGAACTAACAACTTCTGGATGGCTGTAAGTAATGTATTACAAATTGTTCTGAATTGATGAATAATTTAGCAAGTTTTATTTAGCAAGAAAATTCAGCTTTTAAACATGCTTGATTTTTAAAAACATTCTAATCTTATTTCTTTACATCTTCGTGGAAGTGGAAAGTGAGGGAGAGATAAACATCACTATCTGTAGGTCTGCATCAGGAGGCAGAATGCCACCAAAGATTTTAAGTTTCATACTGATTTGATTCATTCTTTAACAGGGGCTTGTGAACCCAGAGGATTTTTTTCAGTTTTACAGTGTAAAAAAAAGCTGAGATAGGAATTTAGGCTTTTTTTTTCTCAAAAATTCAGAAATCAGATTTCTGTTTTCCAGTCTGGGTCAGACAGAGAAAACCTTCTGGATTTTTTGCTTCATTTTGCATTCTGAAGACTCTCTCCTGGAAACGCGAGTTGTCTGTATTTTTCTTTACAATGTTTTTCTATTTGAAGCTGATGTATGAAAAATTTCTGCCACCCTGTTGAGTTTGCAAATTGTTTTTGGATGAAAAATGTTTAGTCAAGCTTCTGACCTATTCTGCAAGCAGTTTGGGAATGTCTGGGAGGATTGCACACTATACACAATGGAGAAATTAGCTTATTTGTTTTCAGAGGCATGTGATAAATAATAACAAAGAGTGTCTTTATACCTAAGTTCCTGAGAGAACCAGGATCCTGAGTGGAAGTGTGAGACTTGCTGTGGGGAAGTACAAATTCAGTAATTTGTAAGTTATAATTTGGAAATATATAAGACCTTCTAATAGTGAAGACATGGGATGATATTGGCTTAGTGTCTTTATGGAAAGCATGGATCATAAAGCTAAAGAAAGAAGAAGTACAAGATTTAAGCATAGAAAAACTCAGAAATCATATCCAACTGATGGAACCTGGATAACTGAAATGAAGAACTCTAGAATCTAAACTGATAATCTAATAAATTTGGAAGGAAAAGGACAAAGGGTTGGATATGTTTTGGCTTATTAAGTTTTGGAAAACAACACATTTTTGAGCTCATCAACAGCTCATCAACACAATTGAAATTATGGGCTCTGGGAGAGATTTGTGAAACATGATGATAAAATTAAGGAAAATGGCTCTTTTAAAATGCCAGAGCAGTTTGAGGATATAAAAGAAAAATAGAAAATTACTAACTAAAGCTTTAAAAGATACTTTTGAAACCTGACATCCCAGAGCAACCTATACTTTTTCACTTGAAAACTATTCACTTGCTTTGAGACTAGGCTATCTCTTTTCCTTGATACAAAAGGGTGTTTCTTTAATCTCTTCATGTTTCTTTGGTCTTAATGTAGAGGTGGATAAATTGATATGTACTTCATATGCTTGGGTTAATCCTCAAACACTGTATTTTTGTCCCCTTCTTATTAACTAAGAGTGTAGTATTGTAACTTGCTAATGTAATAGTTCAAACTTTTTTTTTTTTAACAGGCATTGCTGAAAGATCCTTTGTATATTGGGCTGAGGCACAAGAGAATTAGAGGTCAAGCCTACGATGATCTTCTTGATGAATTCATGGAAGCTGTGACTGCAAGGTAAGTGATATATCTGTGCTACTGATGGGTGAATCCCACTGTGAACTTCATCTTGAGAGAAATAAAGGTCAGTAGCTTATGAAACGATGACAGAGTTCTTAGGTTCCAGATAATTTTTGTTTTGAGCATAGTATTTTATGAGTTTATAACTGCCTTAAATATTTACTTACAATATTGCACTTTTATGACTTATATGAGCAGTAAAATTCATCTGAACATAAATAATTTTTCAAACTCCTTTTTCAAGTTTTAGATTGCTAAATATTTGCCTAATAATTTTCTGTGCCTAGTGCTGTGCCTACATGATCTTCTCTGTCTCTGTGTTTTCATACATGAGATGTCAGCAGCCTAAAAGAAGCCATCATACTTGGCAACCCCTGCCTCTGCCCCCACCAAACCCATGACAGGACTAAGCTTAAAACACTGAAGTGTTTTAATTTTAAATGTCATGGTATGGACCTATACCAAGTCAGCTCTTTCACTGCTTCTCTTTTCCTGTACAGAAAGTAGTTAAATTTATTATTAGATTGTGATGCATAGAATAGTTTTCCTTGCATGTCAAATAACACATTGGCTCATATTTTCCTTGTTTGTTAAAATATTTGGAGTTCTAGCTCTGCGTTCAATGTGTATATCTAAAATAGTTCAACTGCCAGGATGCTTAGAGGGATGTGTTTTCTGCATCTGCCCCCCGAAGATGAGGCTGAGCTGTGGAACCTGGAAATACTTTCCAGCTCCTCAGTCTTGCCTTGTGCCCCATCTGCATTTGAGACCATACCTGGACATACACAACTTCTGTTCTTTCTGCCTTGGTTGCTGTGCAAAAGAAACTTGGCCAAGCAGGTAGTATTAATTTCAGTGCCTGAAACACACAGTCCTTCATGTACTACCAGAGTCTTCCTCATCATCCCCACTGCCACTCCCTTGTTCATAATCTTCCTATGGAAGTTGCTGGTTTGACTCTGTCCTGTTGTATGTTTGCTACTCTGCTGAATATTCCCTTGCAGATAACATTGATGAACCTTCCTGATAGAGTCACCTCCTTAAAAGAATGTTCAGAGCACTAGAAATTGCTCTGTGCTTTGCAAATCTCTAACATAATGCATTCTCTAACTCGCCCTTTCTTTAAAATGAACCACTGTTCTTCAGACTATAGGAAATAATCAGAGTCAAGCAGAAGATTATCTCAGTAATGTTTGAAGGTCTGGTTGACATGCACTTTTTACTTAAAGCTCTGTAATTTTGAGCAATTTTGCTTTTTACTTTAAAGCTCTGTAATTTTGAGCAGTTTGTGTTTGCTTGACCTTCTGAAAGATCACTTTGTTCTCAGCTAAATCTGTCATGGTCAGCAGTGGTTGAAGTTCATGTTTGAAGTGGAGCATTTAAAAATTGTAATTCCAACTTTATGTGGTTTACTTGTGAATTGTTCTGCCTGTAGTGTGACACCTACATTCATTATGATACCCATTTACTAAGGTGAAAGGAAAAGTGATGAAGTTAACTTCAAAATCAAGTCCAATTGCTCAATAATTTTACATTTCCCTAAATTCAGATTTATGTTTAATGTGCCACTGGCAGACTCAGCATGTACAGCTGGTTCTGGCATAACAGGTCTGACTGTTAAACGTGCAGGTCATGATTCTCTTTATTGTGGTGATCTAGATAATTGTATGTTTTAGTTACATGATAGTTATTTCTTCCTTATGGAAGTTTCTGTTATGTTTTTCCACTTTCCACTTTTCTTGGCTTTCTGCTGGCTGTTTCACTGAGCGAGTATTGCTTTGCTAATCTTAGATGCATGTTTGGTCTGTTACATTTTATGTTAATCATATTTATTGTTAGTTATTGCCATGGGGCTCCAAAAGAAGCTTTCTTATTTAGCACTGCCTAATCAGTTCTGGGAATGGGATAAATTCTGGTGAAATCTGCTGTCGTGGTGTTTTCAGTATGTCTCCAAGACATACATAGTCATGAACATTGTAAAGCTCACGGCTGTCATGTATTTTTAATAAGTCTAAATTAAAGACAGGGTGATGACAGATATTTTCAAGTTGGAAAGCAATGTGAAATACCTATTTCAGATCTTTTTCACCTTCATAATTCTCCAGAGAGGCCAAATGCTAACAGAAGTGAGAGCCAGGTTTTAGCAGCATTGCCTGGGAGCAAGAGGGAGGGGGCAGCAGTACAGGATGGTGCACTCTGTACAGGCTTTTTATTGGCTTCCAGGGAATTTTCCTAGATGTCATCTTGATTGATTGTTAAATTTTGAAAATCTAGATTTTTATAGGCTGATGCAGCATAATTTATAGTGTTTCATGTTGAAATGTCACCTTTTTACAGAAAATGGCATGATTATAAAGAAAATGCATTATAAAAAGGTATAGTTTCATCAACTGCAATACTTTCCTCTTCTTAGCCTCCACTGATATTCATCCCAAAAATGTTCTTCTTATGAAACAAAATTATTTATGAAAGAGTTAGGATTAAAAGAAAAAAAAAACCCCAAACCGACAAGCTCAAAACTTAAACTAATCATTACTAAAAGATTTTGGTACAGTATCCAGTGTGCTATCATGGCAGAATGCAACTAGTACATTATAATTTTTCCCAGATGAGGGAAGGCAGAAACATGCGGAAAGTATCTGGATTTCTGGTGACAAAAATCCAGTAAACAGCTTTTATTTATTTACATATATGTATAATTATCTATTATTTATTTATTAACAGTGCCAGCAGCTACCCTCTCTGAGGGCAGATACTGTAATTTCTCTGGGCATTACCAGGTGGTTCTTGCTTTTTTGTCAGTGCAATAATTTAGAGGAATGGTATTATTCTAAGTGGAAGGAGTATTTTATGACAGGAGAAAGAAATGGACAGTTGTCTTCATCAGTAAAGAACATAATACCAACTGGAATTCAGAAATGTTTGTTAAGTTTCTGCCCTGTGGAGAAATGGGTCATAAAACATTTTATACAGACAAGTAAATTTTTCCAAATGACAAGTTGTTTTAAAATATCTATGTTTACAGAGGAAACTTTGAGAGGAGGGATTGCTAAACAACACTTTGGTAGCTGGGATTGGTCCACCAAAGCTTCCTGTGTAACCAGAAATACAACTCTGTGTTTTTATTCCAATTCCTGTTTCTTCTCTGCTTGACTGTGATGATGCAAAGAGAAATATATCAGTGGCCAAGAGCTGTTTCATGCACAACAGTGAAAGGATTAGGGAAATGCTTGAGGGGAAAATACGTAGAATAGAGATGGAACAAGAAATGAAAGGAGAGGAAAGAAGCATCTTTTCAATAACAGGGATGTGAATTTCTTTGTCTAATGCAAGAAGTAGATTTAAAGAGTATGGATTTTTTTTCCCTATTTCAAATGATATTTCATTTTCACAAATCTGGTAAAGATAACTTGACTCTGAACCCCTCAAAAGAATGTCAGAGTAGGGAAGAATAGCATCCTACCAGCTTGCTTTCTGCTGCAGATCATCCCCAGTAGAAGTCATTATACTGGGCAGGGAAAATACTGACTTGCACCTCTGGCCTATGAACAGATAGGAAACTTAGAAAATGGAAAGAATCTGGTGGAATTTCCATAGATTATTTCCTTGCCTAACTACCACAACCCCAAAGAGTTGGATGGAATTATTACTGTTATGAGCTAAACCCTGTGGATTTGTGATGCATATGAGCAGCCGTGTATCACTGAAATTATCTTTCTCTGTGTATGTGATGGTAAGTTTTCACTTACACTTTAAGATACAAATAATAGTGGTGGACCCTTGAAAAGTAATGCCATATGTCGTTTACGTTCTTTTCTGTAATGGTATTTTGATTAAATCCTTCCCCATTCTTTCTATATGCTGTGCTTTTCTCAAGTTTGTGAGCTATAAACCAAGCTGCTGACAATTGTAATTCACTGTGTTCCATCCTAAATTACCATGATGTAGTCATTATTCCTCATTTGCCTGATTACATTATTCACAGATGGTAGCAGTATTTCATTTCACTTCATGTACTACTTGAAAGCAGTGTTTTATGGTAAATATGGTTCAGCTAACTTTGAGAACAACTGTAAAAGCACTACATCCACAAAATCAAAGCTAGAAAAATATTTTAATAGCTGTTTTCATTTAGTAGATTGCATTAGAATAAAGTTCAGTCTGTGACTAAATTAATTAATTCATACAGCCCTTATTTTCAGCAAGAGAATATACTGGCAAGAAGTCAACTTATAAGGTGCATATAGCTGTGCATCATTAAGGGAGTGGTTAGACCACAGTCATTCTGACAGTATGTCCAAGCACAGGTTGTGAGAGCACTGGTGCCTCTGTCCTCTTTTGCGCTGTAGCAGTGCAAGACCAAGACTTATATTGTGCCTATATGTTCCCTTATTGATCGAGCTTAAAGTGTGCAGGAAGAAATGCTGCTGCCACAACTCCCTCCTATGGCAGACTTAGTGAAGATCTTTCTCTATGGAGGTTTTTTCCCTCATTGGAACTTAGGCTCTTTGAAGCAGTGTTTCAAGTCTGTGACTACCTTCCACCATACAGTGAATATTCACTTCTCACTGCGGACAATGGGAGATGAGAAAGGTGGGACCTTTGACAGTAGCCTGTAGGCAGCCTTGACTACAGCTACAATTGCTCTTTCAACTTACCCTCAGTTCCTTCCTGTGCTTACATCTGAGATTCATTCCCAGTCATTAATGGGTTTGCATTCTTCCTGAAACTATCTGGGTCCAGGCTTCCTTGCCCACCTAGACTCTCAGGTGGACTTTTTTATAATCACAAGGCAAGGCCATTCAGAAGGCTCCTTAGCTTCTTTGACTATTAAAGAAGGCTCTTGGACTATAAAAAACCCACATTGTGGTTTTAAATGAGAAACTGTTGGATAATGGACAGTGCTGTGGAAGAGGAAAACTCAAACGGTTTCATGATCAGGGTTTATTTTGTTATAATAGTTCAAGCAACTATGATGGTTTGCCTGAGGAGAATCTTCAAATTCTGTGATGAACCATGATGACTTGTAACTGATTCCACTTGCAACATTTAAATTGTCAACAGATGATGCCGCCTCTAGGAAGGTTGTTAAGGAACCCTGAACCCTTCCCCAGGATGTGGTGCTTAGTGCTGCTCGGAATTGTCCTCACCTGCCTGTGTAGGGGAAAAAGAGAAATAAACTAACTGTACTGTGTTTCTTGAGATGGGATGGTTGTGTGCACATTTGGCTCTCTTTCAGTTGCCAGGGAACTCTAACACAACGGAAAAAAGACTTGGTAGAAGACATCTGCTTCTGTGTGTTCTGCTACGTAAGGGGGAGTAGGTTAATTAATTCACTCCTAGTATGAATATCTGTATAAATACATCACAGAAGAATGTAGGCAAGCAGTTTTTGTTGGTTGGTTGGTTTGGTTATTTAGTGCCTGGTATCCTTCTTCTTCCCTTTCCTGTTGGGTTCATTTGGTGATTAAATCGTATCTGATTGCCGGAAATGTTACAGATATATGGTCTACAGACTTTTTGGATGCAGTAAGTAATATAAGGAAAAGTGAGTCTGTCAGTGAAGCAAAATCATAGCAGGATAGACAGAACCTAATCACATCAAGTTTGTTTTCAGAGAGAGACTTATTAGTGTTTGTGACGAAAGACCTTAGAGCAATTCTTAGCAAAGATCAGCAGAGGAGCCTTGAAGAAATAAAACCTCATTCATCCTTTAAAGAAAACAAAAAGGAACAAAATCCTCAAACATGGCACTGAGAGGAAAGGCTATTGTCTTGGGTTTTGAGATAAGATA
>VYXD01004021.1:316986-352533 GCA_013397195.1 Hylia prasina | reverse complement strand
GCAACACTGCTGTGCTTTATTCAGAGTATCCCACCCAAACTGCTGCTGCTGAGATTCCTGATCGATGGCAGTGGATCAGCCCATCCCCATGGCTGCCTCTGCTTACAAATACTAAGCCATTAATAAATATCACCGAAAAAACATATTCATCATTTGGCTGTTACTGACTTGGTTTTGCCCCTGGCTGATTTAGCAACAAACCATCATGACTCACTGTTGTGTATGTCAGGTACTTGCAAATTGCTGCATAACTGCATTTTTTAATACTGTTTTTCATTTTATCCTTTTAAAATAAAACCTAGCATCAGAAAATAGATACATTGCCATGGATCTTCAGAGGATATCCTAGAACTGAAGTTTAGATTTTTTCATACCCAAATGTCTTTTTCTTTTTTTAAGTGTTGTCATCACTGTATTAAAAATTGACAGTGACTTTAGCCAAAGAGCTATAGTCCCAGATTAGGCAAATGAGCATATTCCCAGAATTTAATTATCCACGTTCCTTGAGATTGTTGCAAGACAGGGCACTTGCTAGACTCAAGAATTTTTTTTCAGTCTTCCTAGGAAAATTGCAATGGAAACTCCAGTGACTTCCCTGGCCATCCTACAATCCCAGTAGTAATCCATATGTCCTTGCCTGGCCATATAGTGTACTGAAGTGTGGACAAACAGCACTTCTGAAAATCAGGATACTTCTCTTTTGGTGCTTAACTGTGGATTTAAATGCTGACTTGTAAAATGCAAGTATTTAACTGTATACTGAGGTTAAGGCTGCGTTAGTCTTTCAGCTGTGCAAGCTTTGTCATGTGAACTCTTTCTTACCCAGGGTTTTGGGACTGGGATTCAAAAGCATTCCAGAAATGAATTCTGGAGTTGTGTACATTATCAGTTGAATGCTGGGAACTGCCTCTCTCCTCCTATCCCTGCAGTCTCTCTATACCAATTTCATGCCAATAAAGCAAACTGACAGCTTGCTTAATTGAAGGGAGCTAAAGACTCTTAATTGCAAGATCACACGATTCATTTTGCTGATTTGTTGGGTTTTTTTTAATCTAGAGGTAATCTGCAGAATTTTTTACCCTTCTTGGAAATTCCAGATGCACATCTTATTTTTGCATTAGCAATCACTGATGTTTATAAACCACTGTAAAAAATATTACCCGTGGATGAAAAATGCAATATGACACTTTGAGCAGGCTACCATATGTAAGTGCAGTTAACTGACATTTCACAGACACTCAACAGTGTGCCAGTGCTAACAACTTCTGAATAAATCATGTTATCTGTGTAGCTAATGTGATTGTTTAATTGCAAAATCATAAAGGTTCTTTGTAATTCTTTAAGTGAATTTCTTTTAATAACTAGATTTTTGGAGTTCCAAAGTATGCTGATTGTATCCCCAGAAACAAATAATAGTGATCTGATAGATCTTCTTTATATAACTGGGAGTGTATGTGAGAGGAAAAAAGGAACACATTTTGAAAACTAGACTGGGGTATGAGTGATTTGAAGATCCTTTTTTCTTAATCCCTTATTTTTTAGATCTTCTTAATAATGTGATGGGAAGGATTTCTACTGCTCTCCCTGCATTGGCTCCTGCAGAAGAAAACTCTTTTATCTCTGGCACCATGTCACTGATAGTTCTCCTTTTAAAAATGGGATCTGACTTTGTACAAAAGCAGAAAGCTGGTTTCCATTTCAAACATTATACTTTTGAAACAGTGAGAGAATAATTAGTGAGCTACATTTCAGAATTTGGTGGATTTTATCATCAAAGTTAATTGTTCATGTACTTGCTGATCTGTAGTAAGCCTAAATGGCTACTGGAAAGACATTGTTGGCAGGGAGTGTTCAAAATGAACCATGCGGAATTTAATAAAAATGGAGTTCAGTACTGCTAGGAAAAGTAAAACCTGCTTTCTAGAATCACAGAATGATAGAAGATATTATTTCTGAAATACTTAGTTAAAGGATGTATAAATTTAATTTGATTATAATTGCTTTGTGATTAATTTCTACTGCTATAAGTAAATTCCTTTATTTTTTTTTCATCTCTCCTTATTTTAGAAGACCTTGGTGGAATAGATATTTGGGATCTTTGTTCTTTCTTGGGATAGAGCTCTGATCTAGAAAACATATACAAGAGTTATTTTACCTTCAACAGAACATAGGAATAGGAGCAAGCTCATTTGTATCTGTTAAATAAACTGAAATGTTGTTGTGATAATTACTAGCAATAGAAGAGTCTTCAAATCTGAAGAGAAAAAAATGCAGGAAAAAAAAACAGTTTTCTTTTAATAAGCCATAAGCTGCCACAGAGAATTTAACCAGGGTTAATTTCAGGGTAGTGTTTATGCTTTTAAAATGTTTAATCAGCTTCTTCTTTGCCTAGATGTCGTCTGTGTTTGTGGTGTCATATGTAAGAACAGAAAACATTTGTGCAATTCTCTGAAATCCTACAGTTCTTACAGTAATCTCATATCTCATGTGCTTTAACCAACTATGAGAATCTCCAAATTTAGCAATAATATTTAAATCCACTTTCTTACATGGACTTTGGTTCTGCATCATTAAAATTAATTAATTAATTAATTTAGCCTTTCTCAATAGCTGCATAGTAGAAAGGCTGTTAGAAAGGCTTGTTAGAGGTTTTGCATTTGGCAGCCCTGGAGTAATCTGAAAACCTATGGAGTCCATTTCTCTGGCAGGGTATAATGATCCAGACATTAAGAGATTTTTTACAGTATCAAGTTTTTATTAAAATCTTCGATTATGGTCTTTTCTTCTGAAAAATTAATTATATTGTGAGCATGTTTGACTTCTGGAATACCACATTTCTTCAGCTGTGGGATAACAGTGATTCTACTGAATTTATACTGGGAAAACAGTTAGTTAAATAATTCATCCTACACATTTATGCCAGCTGATTTTAGAATGCCATAATAGATAGAAAGAAGTGCTTGGTTAAATTTTTTAATTATTCTGAATTTGTATAAAAGAAGTGATTTTTCAGTCTAAGCCAGACTACAGTCTAAGGACTTGTTTTCTTTTCTTTGCCAGAAAAGTATAGAAGCTGTAAATTATATATGGAAAATATTTTTAAAGAATGATATTTTCAGGATAAGAGAACTGAGTGCAGCTGGGTTTGTATATTTTCCAAATCAGATTTCAAAATGGGAACCAGCTGCTCATCTGTAGCTGTTAGCTAAAGTGCACGGTGGCCATTTTTGAAATAATATATGTGAGGAGTACTGGGTATGATCCTGATGTCAAATTCAGCTGCACATCCTCACTTAATCACAGCAATACCTTCAAATGCTGCAAGCCCATAGCCTAAAGACACTTAAGTGACTTGTTGGCAAAAAAACCAGAATCAATGAGGAGATCATAGTGTGCAGAATCCACTGTGCATTTTTAACCAGCATTGTCCCTGAAATACTCAGCCTCTTGCAGCTGTGCTGCTCTATGGCATTAACAGACACCTCCAACTGGGCAGGCGGCTCCCTAAGAATTGGTCTCTGGACATAAGAGCTGGCACTGCTGTGCCTTTGTCCCAGATGCCTTCTCCTTTGAGCTCTACAGGCAGGGCTGCTCTGATAATATCTGCTTCTCTGGCTTCTGGTTGTATTAAAAACTCCGTAATTCTGATATTTTGTAATTGCACCTATTGGTATAAAACCATGTTATGGAGCAAACTTTAGAAGTTTTCAGAAGACAAGGAAGTGGCTTTTTCATACAACTCCAGGTATGCAGGAAAGAATAAGGTGCTAAACCAAATGTTTATGCTCTGTGTTTGGGAGCAGGAGGTCAGATGGTCAAGAACAAGGAGCTAATATGAATATAAACAGTTGAAGAGGTGACCAGAGCTATAATGTTTTCTCAGTTGAGGCTTGTTGGCAGCAGTTTTGGCTCACAGAGCAGAGGAATTGTCAAATAACCATTTAATAGAAGGTGGGACAAAACAGATTTCTGACAGAGAACATAGTCTGTGCTCCAAAGAAAACCACTAAACTAGTTTTAGCTTGAACAAATACTGCCACAGTTTTCAAATTTCATCTCATTTTGTTGCTTTGCCTTCCTTCTGTGTTAGAAATCCTGCTGTGACTGGAAAAAAATGGGAAAATTCACCTAAGTAACCTTTTTGGCTGATAAACACAGCAATATTGCTGATGGAGGTTTTAAGTAATGTTCTGTGCCTGAGTATTTGAAATGCTTGTTTTGCATGTTTTAGTGGGGTTGCAGGTATGTAATTGAACTGCACTGACATAAACTCAGCAAGGTTATAAATATGAAATCAGAGAAGAGATTTCTAAACAAATGCTCAGTTCTATAAGGTAAAACCTAAAAGTGAAAAATTAACTAAACTGCCCAAGATGTTGAGGGTTTTTTTCCATTGCATTTCTTCCCCTGGGTTACAGAAGTGTCTTTGAAGCAGTTGAATAATTCTTAGAGAAATGGCCTAGGCTAACTTCTGCTTCTTCACAAAGAAAAAAATGTTTTTCAAAAAAGGCATCAAACTCCATTCCTGTGTTCAGTTTTAGAAGTCGAGTGTGGATATATAGTACAAAAAATAATAAGTATCTCTTTTAGATAAGAATGGCTAGAATGGAAAGGAGTTCCATTTTAATTGTGTTTTTTTTCATTAGAAAAGAAAATGTTTTAATGTTGCTCCATTTTTGGTAGCATGCTTTTAAAATAGAAGGGACTAACTTTTGGTAGAAGTAGATGCAGGAAAACAATTCTAATGTGCTACTCATCTGTCAGTGATAAAATGAGAGGGTGCTATGAGCTAATTTTGAATTTCTGAGCAGCACTGATGGTACCATAATGGACCTGGCTTAGATTGCTTTTATTGTGACTGTATGCTATGCAGTTTATAGTAATTATAGACCTAACTACCATCTGTGCTAGGGACACTTCACCTGCAGCACCTGACACTGGGATTCAGACTGTTCCTGTGGTTGAAGACTTTGCTTAAATGTCACATTTACAGGAAACTGAGTTCCTTCATTTTTAATAAGGTTAATGTTTGCTTTTTCTTAGTTAGCTATTAGTCAATAAAGTCCGGAGTTCTATGGCTCAGAGGAGTCAGCTTGAAACTCGTAATGCACTCATGACTGCTCTATCCTCAGAAAGAGGACGCAATAAGAGATGTTCCTCTGCTGGGAAAATTCTGGTACCTTCTTTTTGTATGCTTTCCTCTTGTGTGTGCTGTGAGACACCACCAGTGGATTATATCTCTCCTGCTTTAAACTGAGGTTCCTATCTGCAAGGACCATGATGACTTAGAGAACTACACCACCACTAAAGTACTGCAACTTCTATCCCAATGATGCTGTGGATTAAGAATAGTGAAAGCATCTAAAAAATGCTCCCAAAACCCAAACCAGAACCAGAGTAAAAAAAGTAATTTGCCAGATTTTGTGGATTCAGCTCTGACAGACCAGCTGATGTCAGAATGACTTTTATTTCTCCCCTAATATGGTCTAGACCTTAGGTTTTGAATGTCATGACACAATTACTTGTGGTCTGCTTGATTTTTTTTTCCTTCCTTGGTGGGGCAGGGGTAGAAGCTTTTAAAGACAATAACCTTGTCTGGTGTGATGTGTTTTGAATGTTTTTTGCTTAACAGGGCAGCACCCTGCCTCACTGGTTAATGAGAAAATGAACACCACTTCTCTCTGGATAGGTTTGTTTTTTGTCCTAATCCTACCTGTGTGCTTAGCCATTTTTGTTCCCACCTATAATTATCTCTAATCCTTCTATGTTACAGCTGTTCTCCCTTCTATATACTCCTGGGTTGCTGATTTGCAGTTCTAAGTCAGGTTTTCTAAATACATTGGTTTGGTTATTTCATTACTTTGTTTCATGATCTCCTGCTGTCTCTGTCATGCTCTGGCTGGCTGCTGTATGTCCCACGTACTTGATTCCTTGCTTGATTCTGTCATAGCACACCACAGTTCCCACCCTTCCCATATTAAGGGATAAACAGATGATAAGCAACAACTGCTGCTTTTCAGCTTCATTAGTATTTCCTTGCTATCACTGTCCCCACTAAAAATAAGAAATATTTAAATAGTTTTTATAACTGTTTTTGTAGATCACTGACACATCTCAAATTTTGCTTCTTAAGCTTTGTCTCAAATGGGATGTAAATTAAGTATTTAGTAACATTGCTAAGTATAAAGGACTCAGCAAGATACTATCTTTATAGTCTTATTTTAGAGTGATTAATACATTGTATGTAAGAAAGAGGAGACAGTTTCTTTCCACAAACATCTGTTTATGATTTAAATTGTGCAAAAAAGCCAAAAAAAAAAAGCTGTGTGGCGAATACAGACTTAGAACTTTCGCCACATATCCTGCTGTCCCGAGGACTGCTCCTATACTACTATTAATTTTGTTGGTATGATTCCAAATCTGTTATATAGACTTCCAAAATATTTGTAGTCACATACCCTATTACTAAACAAAAATAAAAAGTGAAAACTTGGGGACCATTTTTGTAAATTATAAATATTATTTGATTAATCCTGCAACATAACATTATGGTCAAAAGCGTATTGTCATTATGAGTGAGTTTTACTGTAAATAGATGGGAATGTATTTGAGAAAGTCAGGTTTTCTCCACATGCCTTTTTTCCTTTTTTGCATGTGGATCTGTTCCTTTCCAGTGACAGATCACACCTGTTTTCCATGTAACAACCATCTGGTCTTAATGCTGGGGATGCAGCCCCCTTTTTCACAGCTTGTTCAGTCTCTTCCAGTTAGATCTGCTCTGGTCAAGTAGTGGCATGCAGAGCTCATCTGTTTAGAGGGATCCAGATAAACATTACATTTTGCACCGCCCTACTTCTGCACCAACAAGCTTTTTTGTATTTCCTAACCATGAAAGAGAAACACATTATGTCAATGTCTAAGAGGCTTTTGGGCAATGGCCTTAATAACAACCTTGACTTATGGTCAGCCTTGAGGTAATCATAGAATAGATGATTACTTAGAGTAGATGATTCCTATAGGTCCCTTTCAACTCGAACTACTCTGTTTTCTGTGAGCTTTGGCTCTGTTGAAAGAAGTATGTATTTTTCACTTTGGATTGTACAGTTTCTGAGGAGACCTCAGTGGTGAAGTAAATATGGATTCTATGATTTTCTTGTGGTTCTGCAGTTTGAAAACTTGACTTTTTTAGAGGCCTGGTGTGTTCCAGATAGTCCTGCTTAGGGCATACCCTGTACTTCTAGGAGAACAAATTGTTTGTTTCTTGGCATAAAGATAAGGCTGTCCTGTACAGCAAAACTTACTAGATTTGTGTTCAAATTCTACCAAGGAAACACTGCAAGAAGATCATGAAAAATGTGAGATTCCAGCATCTAAAACCACTTTGGTGTATTAAGAAAGTCTTTCTTTAAAGTACCTTGAATCTACAAGAAGGCGCAATAGAGATTTTTTTTTTGGACTAGATATGAAAGCTGAGAGCTGACGAGGAGATTTTTGTAGGAGAAAGTGAGAGCCACAGTTTCACTCATCCTTGCAAGGAAGAGATTCCTTTGGAGCTCAGGTCATGGCATTTATTGCTCATGACTTCAGAAGAATTCGAGAATTTTTGCTGGAGACTCAAGTCAAGCCTTGGAAAAGTTTGGCTGCTGAGTGTTACATCTAAGAGCTCACTTCTGGGTGTGTGGCTAGTGCAGGATAGCTGTTGTGATGCTTCTGGCCTTTATTGGTGATTGAAGGATTAGAAGCAGCATCTGGAAGTTGCCAAATGAACATCAGGGCTGTTATTTGTGGTGTTCGTCTGTGGGGGATTGTTAGTCTTTATGCTGTGCAATAGCTTGTACGTCATAGCCATTGTACAACAACTCAGACTGCATAAGCTGTTTTCTTCACTGTATTTAAATGTTTTAACTATTTTCACAGCACTATCCATGCCCCCAACTGGGAGGTTCATGAAGGAATCCCTAAAGACAGTCTCTTATCACTCTTCCGAGTTGTTATCCCAGAAATTATATAATATTTATGAATTCACAAAATCTTAATGTGCTTTTGTTTTTTTTAATGGCTCAAACAAAGAAAGGAACTGAAAGCATTTTGGACACATCTATACTTCAAATATTTAGAGATGGGTGGGGACTTGATTATTTAGCTGAATTTTGTGAAGATTTAAAGCCCTAGTTTTCTACATGTAATGCCAGGAAATGTGGACATTTAAAAAGATGTATATGTGTGTATATGTGTATAAATTTATAAAACAATAATAATTTCAGAAGAATAAATTGGCTGTAGTCCTAGTTTTTCAGTTAAAAATAATAGTGCTGGAGATATTGAGTGGATTCTCACGGCTTTAAAACTGTTTTACCAGACCATTGCTAGATGCTTTTCTTATTTAGTAGACTTTAAACATTTCCAAGAGCTCATTATTCCCATCTCTAGGGAAGAGACTTTGCAGACAGCTACAGTTATTGTACATCTTTCCTGGCTTTTTTGAAGGAAGTGGGGGAGGGAAGCAGTGTAATGGACATGTGTTTCCTGACCAAAAATCCATCCCTGTGTCAATGTCCTGGGAGCGTTTGAATGAGAAACTGAATAAATTCAACAACAACAAAAAAGTATCCCCTGACTACAGTAGCTAATGTCTTGGTCCAGATGATCTAGCTTCCTAAATCATATAGGGGAGAGAGGTAGAATGAGGAGAGACCTTTTTCTCCTGTCTTTGTCAGATTGAGGGAAGTTTGCAGAACTAATCTCAGTTCACCATCTGATCCTAATTTTTGGCTGAATTCAGTTTATCGTTGCCTGTCAGAGCCCTGAGATAGATGAAAACAAAAAGAAATTGGCTGGGTTTCTGTGTAAGAAAACATTTTCCTGAATCCTGGAGGAGTTTCCTCCAGAACCCTGAAGGAGGATGTTCAGTAATGGTGCGATACCCTACTGACAGCTCTCTCCAGCATCCAGTTCAGTTGGTTGTCCTTTCATTAAGTAATTAGGGTCAGATGGCAGCTCTCCTAAAGCTTGTGAAAAATACATTTTACAATTCATCATTTTCATTAATGTAAATCACATACATTTTAATTTTTGCTGATTATTGCAGCTCACAAAAATTAATTATGGAAGTACAAGGTACTCTAATTGTAGGATAGATGAACATTCATATATATTCTGGTGTTTGTGTACTGTGCTAGCTTACCCTTTTAATCTATTACATGGAATGTTGCAATGGAATGTACAGTTAAATAAATAAGCAGTTTCAAAATGTAACACTTATTCGCCTTTGTGCCACTTATTTTTTTGTCAGCCTTTCATAGCTTCTTGAAGTGGAAACAATGGTTTTTGCATTACCTTTTGCATTGCTTGAGCACATGATTCAATATGATACAGAGTTAGGAAACAGTTTTTGTTTTTTTGGCTATTGGCAGTGAGTCGAGACATTTGCTATTTACTTTCTATTTTTATTTTTTAATTTTAATATACAGATGATCGTGCCAGTATGAACAAATCTTGTGATATAATCATTCTGACCCTATTTATATTTTTAGCTACTAAAGCCTACCGGCAAATAAAAATATTATTCAAACCAAGATCTAAGGCTTGTCTTTGTCCCACAGAGGTGGAATTTGGAGATTGAGGACCAAGGGGAAATACAGATGCCGTGCTCTAAGCTATCTCATGTAACAAGAAAAATTATCAGCAAGAGCTTTTACATTAAGGGGACTCAGATGAGATTCTTTGACCATTTACATTAGAGGAACATAATTTGACAGCGTAATTCTGATTATATTCAGTATGTTATGGATTGTATGCATCCACTGAACTACAGCTAGCAAGTGAGGGATGGATTTTGGGAGCCACCTCAGATGCCACAGAGAATGTGAACATGCACATTTAGGTATTTGTCTGATGCTGTACAAGTTGGAAGCATCATTCAATCTATTAACTCATTTCTTCATAAAACTTCTCCCCATGCAAGCATTTCTTCCCAGAAGAGTGATTGTGCGTAAGTGTATTTGATTCTGGATGACTGGAAGAAAAATGACTGTAATATCTTCCTTTTCCTTCCTCCCCACATTCTGCAAAAAACTAAGTATTTTGAGAGTTTTGGGTCAGATTGGGCTTTTGTGGGTGTTCTGTGCTTGGCATCACCTGAACATAGCCTTCAAAAAGGTCATGTGTATTAGTTGACAGGGAAAACAGCTTTCAGAGAGGTGGTTGAAAGAAATAGGTAATATTATTAACATAGAATAAGCATAATTAGTCTTTTACACTTTTTAGACTATGTAATCTATTACTATAAATATATTATCAGACCTCTTTCAGAAAACTCACAGTCATAAGAATTACACAGATAAATCAAAATCTCTGCTTTATGATATGTAATAATTGCCATGCTAAGGAAGTGCAAGCTGAGCTTGTTTATTCTCAAGAAAGCACTACAGAAAGGAAAAAACCCACTGATTTTCTTTGTTATGCACTTCATTGCATAGTGTAGACATTGCACAAGAGTAGAATATTTTGCCTTTTTTTCCCATATGCACATATTTTTTCTGCAAAACCTATTAAATATCTTTTCTTGACTCAGAAGTTTCTGGCTGGCATGAAGTGACGGGATGATTCATCTCTGCAAGCAAAGTTCTTTGATTTCTTCTATGATTTAAGGTTCTGGGTTTTTGGGATGTAGGGTAGTCTTAGGAAGCTGGAGAATCCAACTCTTATAGTTTTGTGAATGAGTAACCCCAGGAAACAGTAAAGTTGCATTAACTGGCACTCTTAAACTCCTCTCACTGGGTGCTATTCTCCAATATGATACACTCAAATAATGAGTACTCAAGTAGACCAGGTAATTCTAACTATGGATGTGAACATTTCAATATTGACTAGATAGCAAAGACTGAAAGTCAGATTATTGGCTAATGAAAAGGAATATTAACTAATCTTGAAAGGCAGATGGATCTCTCATCAATACATCGGGGGAAGGGTCTTACTGAAGTAACCAAGATACATTTTTCTGGCAAGATAATCTGAACATACCTCTCAGTTCTCTGAAGTTACTGGAATACTTATATGTATTAATGTCTTTGGATCATAGAAGTCATAGAATTTACCAGTAATTACAATTAACAGGAAGTTTTTGTGTTAACAAAAACACCAAAAAGGGAATCTGGAATGAGCATAAACCTTTCCTTCATGCTTCCCTCCTATCCTTCTAAAAAGGTGTGACCTGGGTCTAGTTTCAGTGTATCTTCAATGGTGCTTGAATCCAGTAAGAATTCCAGTAGTTCATCTCCAGAAAAGCAATTTAACAAGTCCACTAAAATATATACAAAGATTTTTTGTTAAATTAATAATGTAAAATCCAATGTATAAGTGAGTTATATGCAATAAACAAATAATATGGTTACTAATAGAATTTAGAAAAACCATAAAAAAATATTCCTTTGAACTATTTGGTACATCCTACTTTTGCAGTCCACTGTAGGTGGTGTCTGAGCCAGCTAATTTGAAATGCATGTATATTCTGCAAAGTCAATATATTACAACCTTATCCAAGGTTTCAGGTTTAGGTGTAGTGTTATGTTCTAAACATCCTGAAATAAAATCAGAGAAAAAGTACATCTCAGTGTGCTGCCCCTGTAATGCAAAGTAATATCTTAAACATGAATTTCTTCCTTCACTCTGTGACAGACATGAGGAGACCATTTGGTGCACATCTGATGTTCCCTGGGGAAAGTGTAAATAATAGTGTGAAAAGGATAGGTAGTTTTTGGCTTAGCAGAGGATTATAAACAGTTCTGAGGAGCATGCAGCCACTTCTTTTTCTCACTTAGCCCCTGATTATAAGAGCTATGATTTTACACAGTGCTCTTTTGAGATCACTGATATAATCTCCAGGATCTTGAATATTTGAGGAGACAATGAGTAGGACCCATTTAGAACTTCTAACCACCTGTTTAAAATGTTGAAATAGAGTTAGAACACTTCTGGGACCTTAATTTAGTCTCCAATTAACCTTTTTTCCAGTCATTTTTAATAAATATTTGAATATAAAATTACCAGTGAGATAGTTTGGACTGAAAAGTTTGAACTTACTTCAAAGGCAGTTTTTAAGAAAGCAAAATTCATGATGGGAAAGAGTAACCGTAGCCAGTAGCACGGGCGGTAATAATATGTCCAGTGTAGGTGAGCTGGAAGTGTTGCCAGTTTTTCAGTGTAAAATACAATGTTCATACTTTCCCTTTCTCTCAGGATTCCAGATTCTTCTGTTTCTGCAATGAAAGCAAGAGGGGCTGTTACTTCTTTATGATGACTTCTGGAAAAAACATTACCCTTATAAACATACCATTTTATTGAGCTTGAGTATTCCACTTCTGTGGCAAAGTTCGTAAACATTCCTCCAATTTTTCCCCAGTAAAAATCCAATTAGGAGTGATTTTGAAATTAATACCTGAAGTCTTGACTTTGTTTAAATACTAATAGTGCTGGCAATTTTTGGAATATTAAAGGAGTTTTTGTTAATCTTTGAAGCTTTACTCTTTGGGTGGAGCATTGAACATTGTGACTTAGGTAAACCATATCAGTAAAGTAGAAAAATGTGGTTAGCTTGTAGTAATAAAAGGTGATTTTCCCTTAAATTCTGGTCAATATTTTCAAAACACTAATTACTTGTGTACTTGAGAAAAGTATTCTCTCAATTTTGTTTTCTTTCTTGCCTTTACATAATACCAAATTTCATAAGGAGAAATGTTTGTTTAAAAATTTCTGATTAGTTCTGAACTGATTTTATGTGGTCATTGACCTAAGAATGTTTTGGGGCTTTTTTTTGTGTGTGAATCACTCCTTTCCTGATCCAGAATAACTTAAATTGGTCATCACATGTGAAATCAGAGGGTAACCAAGCAGTCACAACTTGGTTTTGTAATACTGATGTGACTGGTCAGAAAACCATGTGTGCTATGGAAGGTGCAAAATGTGCTATAATTGAGTGGAAGTGCTCCAGTTTTAGGCCAACCATCACAAGTCTAGAGGTGTGCTTAAAAGCAGCTATGTAAAGCCTGTGAAGTGCTTCTGAACTTCTATTAAATTTTGTTTTCTTCTGAAAGATAATGATTTCCTTTAGCTTGCTGATGCCAACTGCTGCAGATAAAATGTGTAGTTATTGACTTGGGTTGCAGTTTCACTTGCAGACCTGACTGGAAAAGCTTTTTAATACAGGACAGTAATCTTGTGGCCCAAAAGTGCCTGGTGCTTTTATCTTTAGAGAGTGTCTAATACTCCTAAATCATGCAAGGTATGGAAGCTATAGTCCAGGTTTTCACTGTTCGGTATATCTGCTCAGGAAAGGCAGAAAGAAGGAAGAATGCTGTCTGAGGAATGGCAGGTCACCATTCCCAGGACCTAAAAAGTTTGGTTGGTTGAACACATGCTTTTGTTAATTTTTATAATGTTACCTGGTTTGGGGTATCTTACGTGTGATGTGCACTGGAAATATTCCCTATTTTTATAGATACTTAATTTCTGCTGAGTAGCATTGAGCTGGAAAATTAAATGGCACCAGCAATGCTACTCAAACAGAACCAACCCATCTTCTCCAAGGAAGTAACAGTGCTCTCCATCTCACTGTGATGTGCAGGATGACTCTGATGTCCTTCCCTGGGCATAGTTCCTCTCTGTGTTTATGTTTTATTGGAATAGATTCCAAAACATTTATAGTCTTGGATATTCTCCCTTGTGGATTATAGTACTTTCTGGCCTTTGTGATACAAACCGGGTTTCCTTCCAGGGATCCAAATGTTGCTGCCAAACTCTTCTTCCTCTGATGCGCTGTGTTCACACTTCCTCTGAAGAAATGTCTTTATTGGCTTTCCTATACCAAAAATAATTCTTGTTCTTTCGTGGTTCTGCACAGCTCTGTTGCTACCTCTGCCTCATCTCTGCTTTAGTTATGCAGCTCAGCTACCTTTTATGTTTTCATGTTTTGTTTAGGAGGATTTGGGTTTTTTTCTCCATTAATGTGGAATATCTCCCCTGTTAGATCTGCAATGCAACTTTTCTTCATTTCTTTCAGATAGGCATTCAAAACCTACCTTTTATAAGCCCTTTTAGTCAGTCATCCCACAGAGTGCTGAGCATGTCAACTTAATTAAATGTTTGGAGTTCTATGTTATTTAAACAATTTTTTAGCCATGTTCAGTGTATTACAAGTTTATAAGGATAGAAAACATTTTTGTAAACTAGTTTGGCCTTCCACATAAAATGAGGCATTTGGTTAGAATCAATTTGGTTTGATATTTAAATCTTTAATTACAGACATCAGAAATGGTCATTATAGTGCTATTTATGCTGTAGAAAATATAAAGGTGAGATTGCTCTATCCATACTTGATAATCCCTTATCTTTTCAGACCTTATTTATGTTAACCTTTTTGGCCGTGCTAGTTACTGAGCCATAGCATTTGTCCATTAGCTATGGCTTATGGCTTTTTAATTTTTTTTTTTTTTTAATCCAGAGTAGCATCCTTCACTTTTGATCCTTGGTTTATAAATCTACATTTGTGAGGAGAGACTAGGAATTGAGGCTGTCTGTTCCTGTGAAGCAGCAGCTCATAGGTGTGTACAAATATTGGAAAGAAGGATTTAAAGTAGACTGAGCCAAGTTGTTTGTAACTGGTGCCCAATGACAGGACAAGAGAAAATAAGACACCGACATTTTGCTTAAAGGTAAGAGAAATTTCAGCATTGAAAAAAGCTCACTTTACTATCAAGCGTGATTGAGCGTTGGCACAGGTTTCCCAGAGATGTTGTGGAGTCTCTGTCCCTGCAGACAGTCCAAAAGCTGTCTGCATGTGGTCCTGCCCAGGCTGCTTTTGCTGACCCCACCTGAGTGGGTGGGTGGTGAGATGATCTCCAGAGGTGCCTTGCCAGCCTCAGGCATTCTGTAATATTCCACTGTAATAGTCACAGTTCCTCAAGTCAAACAACGTGCTCTCTAAATAATGCTTTGAAAACAGTTAACACCCTTTTTCTTAAAATTCTGTATTCTCAATTTCTTCAGTCTCCCTCCAATATGCTTCTTTTCTCTCAAGTGTAATTTGTGTTGCAGGTATATAAGATATTCTAATGCCTTAAAACACCATCAAGAATCTGGAAAGGGAGAGGTGTGCTTCATAAATGATCAAACAGTACAAATATTTGGAGTGTATTCATCTATCAGAAATGCTTTAAGTATTCCTGTTACAACCTCATTTTGACATTTGTGAAAGCTCATTACTTCTTTGCCTTTTAACAGTCAAGATGAAGGCTGTCAGTGGTGGAATTCAGATTTCCATCTGTTCATTATGCCTTAAGTAGCAGAGGGAAAGAGCAGATGTGCTGCCCCAGGCTTTCTACTAATTTGGCTATCCAGCTGCCTCCTTTATTTTGAGAAAAATACCCATAATCACATACCAATATAATCAAATATGTAAGGAAGTGCAGTCATCTTGGTTCAACCTCCTAAGACTACTTAGCAATCTTAAGATTCTGGCAAAAGATACAATACCTTTTCCAAAAAGGCACTGCATTTGCCATAAATCACTCAGGTCTGATCCACTGAGGCATCAAAACAGGCACTTTAAGTTAAAGCAAAGGGGTAGTCTTCCTGACCCAAGGTGGAATTTTCATATGTTTAAGTAAATACCTTAATAAATTAGACTTTAATTAAGTATTTTCTTTAAATACTATTAGATTCAGTTAAATAAATACAGTTAAAAATTACTAGGAAACTTTTGGGTATAGAATTATGAGCTAAGTGTTTTGTTTTTTTTTTTGCTATAATCCAGACCCTTCTCTCTTTCTCTCTTTTTGGAAAATGGGAAAAGTTACTGTCTGGACAGTGAATATAGGTTCACTCTCAAGAAAATGCATCTTGTATAAGCAAAATGCCACACACAATCAGTGCAAACCTAATTTGTCCAGCTAAATTGAAACCTTTACTTTTTCCAAGGGCAGTTCTCATTTTCATACAGAAATCTGAGAACGTGTCCAGAGAAACATCTCTTGTCTGGATTTAGGAATCCAGGCTTCTTGGAATAGATGATTCCACAAATCACAGTAATTATGAATAGTAATATAAGTCACACAATATCTTTCATACTAAAAGATCTGCAGAGGACTTCCCTGTAACAGCCCTGTGCAATTGTTGACCACTGTTCTTAGTTCTTTTTGATGACTTTTGCAAAATTTAGAGCATTAAAAATCTAACTTTTAGGGTGTGCAGGTGCATACCAACACCAGGGCAAACCTCAGAACTGTGGTCTTACGGTATTTCTCTTGGCAGAGTAAAATTGCTGACAATCTGAACCAGACAATAATAATAAGTAACTTTTAAAGATTGCAGTCACAAGTAACCAGGAAACACCAATTTGAAACCAGGTTCAAATGATTTTAGGTTGTGTAGGATGACTTACCAAACAATGTAATGCATTTTACATGCTCTTTTTTTTTTTTGATAACACCAGTTCTTTTTTGATTTAGCATAAAGCCATTTAATAAATATTTAAAAAGTAAGCTTGAAGAGTTTAACAAAGACCACTCTATCTTTTGGGAGGGCAAGAAGTGACACACACCTTTAGCTACAAATAAAGATTCATGAAGAATAAAACTACTTACTATTTCCAGCTGAGGTGGATTTCTTTCTTGATTTTCTGTTTTTCTGCTTTAGTCTGCTCAGACACTTAACCAATCCATCTGTTCAATACCATTCCTTCCCTCAGCCAAGAGTGTCACAGTGCCAAGTCTCTAAAGAAGAATTGAAGAGGCTGAAAAAAAAAAATTCTCAGGTCATCTGTTTCAAATCTGCACTCATCTCTTTTAAGTGAATGTAAAACTGAAGGTAATTTGAGATTGTTCTTTGGTCTAAGTCACAGTTAAATCAGCTAGGTAGTAACTCTGGAAAAAGCAGTAGAATAGCTAGGAGACAAGTAGAATTACATTTTCAGGCTCCCGGAGTTTTACTTTTAAATTAGGTGAGGTCAGGATCAGGTAACAAGTGAACCAGTATGAATTCATGAGAAACCATCACAGTAATTCAATTTGCTGTTTACTTCAAATTCACATAGAACCATTTTTTTCCCCTAAGGAGGAAAACCACCAAAATTTACAATATAGTTTTCTTCCTCTTCAGATTTAACCTGTTAGGCAAGCCCTCATACCTCTGCATTTGTGGAGGTTTGTGGGGTGTATTTTTTCATGGCAATGACCTGGTCTGCTGGGGCTGATGTTTGGGCATGTCAAGAACTGAGTCTAAGAATTGGTTCACATTTGACTTTGTTAACTTTCAAAAGTGAAATTTATTTGTATAATGTGCATTACGCTGTATCTCAGTACTGTGTCATCCATCCACCTTCCTACTGAGAGGACTGTTTCACAGCAGAGAGGAGGCAACTTGACACAATCCATCATAGGAAATTGATTTGACAGCACTCTGTGAAAGTTCTTATGGAACAGAAAGGTGGATTGATGTTAGAGTGTTCAAAAAAGCTGATTTTATTATTCAATCTCATCCCTAAATATTCAAAGCATCAGCATGTTTGTGATCATATGGTCTGACCAGGGTTGCTCATGTGTGACACTGAAGGCAAAAGGGCCCTGGCTGTCAAGTCCTCAATGCTTTCTCTGGCCTTCTGGTGATAAGTGGTGATAGGTTTGATTTTATATAGGTTTTCTATGCCTTTAAGATCCAGCAGCTGTGCTGGCATGCTTATTTTGCCTCAGGGTATTTCTTACTTCAGCCTCTATAAATTTTTTGTGTCTGTATGGCCTCATGTTGAATTTCTTCAGATTGCAATATGACTTCTGCTGTGCCTGCAGGATAAAGAGTGGTACAGGTGATGTGCTGTGATAGGGATTGTTGCTGTTTTCAAACTGCAGGGTCCTGGTCCCAGAAGTATCTTTGCTGTGGCCTTACCAGAGGTCAGGGCTGCTCATCTTGATGTAAATGAGAGGTTTTAAATTTTCCTTCAGTTGGCTTTGTTCTTTGTTATCTGTGTGTGCTGTTGTTTTCAGCTCTGTTTTGATGCTGCATCAAATAGTGCACGCATTTCCATTCATACTTCATTCACACCACTCTCCCTAATTCTGTTACAAAAGTCTATGCATGTGAACTGAAAAGTCTAAGTTACTATCAAGCCCGGTTCCTGACAACGTTGTTGTGTGCTATACTTCAGAACAAATATGAAAATCAAAAAATAATAAAAAAAGCAAATTTCTTCTTTGCAACAAGAAGAAATAAAATTTTTACAATGTGGTAGCTTCTTTTGTAGCCTTTATATATTACAATCCTAAGACATTCGGGAGTTAATTTAATCAGGTAGAAGAAATCTAGTTGAGGTTCATTAGTAAGCATCCATATTAATCCTTCAACAGCACTCTGAAAATGCACAAAAACTAAATGTGGGTGTGTATAGAGCTTACTGTTTCAGTAGGATGGACTTTGAAAGACTTCAATTTAAAGAGCAAGTTGTCCCTGCTACAGTGTGATGCAACCGCACAAATGGCTGATGACAAATTAGGTTTAAAACAGCAACAATCCTTTTCTTTTAGCAAGTGTTTCTGTTAGCATACCACAAAAGCTTATTATTTAATTAACTTTTGTCTTCAGAGGAACCCTTTATGTATATAGGGCCTGACTCTGGGCAGAGAATCTGTTTTTGCTTCTCTGCTTGTGAACTACAATGTCCAGGACCACCAGCCTCAAGACCTTCATTTATGAGCACTGCTCTGTTCCTAAGCCTTTCTATTGCCGAATCTGTGAAGTCCACACGTGTTGCAGTGCTGTTGGCTGGGGGGAAAAAAAGGGAGAAAATTATGAGTCATCTCCAGCCCGTTCTCCTTACTACTCCTGGTATAGAAAGACCATGGAAATGAATACCAAGTCTGTTCAGGAGAGGGAAAGAGTAAGCAGAAGAGTGTTAGAAGCACTGGTGCAGTGCCAGAGCACTGTGCCAGTGCCAGGGAATAGCAATATGGAAACCTTTTGTAGAGTTTTATTTCCGTAACAGAATATGAATGGAGAAGGGGTCTGCTGCTGCTACTAGGGTGGGTGCTAAACGTTGCCATCTCCCACATCTCCGTGCCTACTTTGGATATGGACTGAGGTCATTGAGGAAAGGAGTGGTTTGGAAACAGCAAATGGCTATGAAAACTAGTCCTATGAAAGTACGTGCTTTCTGTAGCTAAAATAAAACCAGTGGTTGCCTACAGGGGAATAAAAAAGGAATTTTAAACAGAGTCCTTCATGTGGAAAGCAGAGATGCTGACAGTTTCTATTAAGTTCTCTAGAAAATCTCTTCCTGTGAAGAATGTCCTGTCTGACTTGCTGGTCCAATTCAGGATGGAGAAAGTTATTTGCAATTTAATGATACCACTTCTGGAAAGGTACTTGCATTGTAGAACTGGCTGGAGCTCCGTGCACCTTGGACAGATTTTTGTCCTGTGCAGCTGTAGCACATCAGGCTGTTGGAGAGGCAGCATGAGTAGTACCATCTGCTGCAGAGGGGCTGGGGTGCTTGCTGGAGGGTATCTCATCTGGGACATCTTTTCCACAGAGTATATATGTAGCTTTTATTGTGCAAAACTCTAACCCCTTCATTCAAATTGCATTAAATTTAAACAGTGGGTTACAATTGTAGTGGAAGAGGTGCTGGAGGGATGTATGACCTCATTGCAGCAGTTTAATTGCCTTGTGAAATGAAGTTAAAGATAGCTCAGAGGAGAGGAGGAGGAGAAGGCACTCAGGTCCTAAGAGTTGTTAGGAGGGAGGGTGGGAAGACATCGAGACAAAGCCCTGGCACAAAGAGGAGTTTGTAGCAGTGTTCTTTATGCTTTAAATCTGTTTTGAGCAGTGGGATATATGGTAATGAGCAAGCTTACAGCATTTGGAGCGGGGAGGAAGGAGATAATTTCTACATTGTCCTGGTGCACTATAAATGGGTCTGGCTGGCAGGGCAGCTGCATGACGCACAAGGCAAGGAACACAGCGCCAGTGTTGCTATCATTTTGGTTTGCTCCTTCTTAGGAATGGGTGGCAGCAAGCAATTCTGATGGTTTCTAAGGCTTTTTCAGTTCCAGGCATGTATGAACAAAAAAACCAAAAACCAGTCAAATAGTAGTTTGGAAGCTCTAAAAACCTGAAAAGCAGCCACTTGTTCCTTTAGGAAGGTTTCCAAAACAATGGCTGGCAGTAAGAACAAATGATCCAAATATACATCCAGAAAAGCTTCTTAGCTGTGGAAGTAAGCACGGATTTTACTGATCATATGGTTTGAATTCAAAATGGTGCCCAAACTTTTATAGCTCCCCCTGTCACCAAAAGCCATGTTCTTGGGAGTTTTCCCTGTTGAGGTCTTAAGAGCATTGAGTTGCCAAAATACTTGTACTGTACATTTGGGATGTTATAGAGCTGTGGACATTTTTCTCCCTCCTGTTACATAACAATATACTCCGTAGAATTATTTGGGACATTAACATTGTTGCCACAGACAATTGAATATAAATTTACTTATAAATGGGGAAAACTTAGCTGTAAATTGGGAGAAGTATTGAAGACTTTTTTTTGGCAGCCACGTGTTATTCAGTGGGATGGTTCATTTTAATCCATTGTCCAGCATTTGCCTCTCATACTTGATGACAAATATGATGTTGCATGCTTGCCACCTCTGGTCTGCATTTTCTCTTCATAACAAAACAAAGGAAGTATGGCTTTGAACTTCTGTCCAGTTGGATCCTGATTCAGACTGCCTGTGTGACTTGGAGCAGGAATCTAAAATCCAAGTACACACAGAGGCATGGGTGACAAAACAGGATTTACAAGGGGAAACAGTGATCTGGATTATCACTTTCTAGGGACAATTTATGTTTGTTTAATCAGCTACTGCAATGACACATCCTTAACAGGCAGAAGGAAGGAATTCACAGCTACAAAACATTTGCCTGCAAAAATCTATCAGTCCTAGGCAGGATTCAAGCCAAGCTATTGCTATCAGGGAAGTGCTTTCCAGAGCATAAAAATATTCAGGAATTCATTACTGCATTTGTTATGATTGCACACTGAGGAGGAATGTCTACCAGATTTTTTTTTTTTAGTTTTTTTTTTTTTTTTTGTTGTTGTTGTTGTTCTTGTTGTTGTTTGTTTTGTGGGGTTTTTTTGTGGTTGGTTTTTTCTTGGTTTTTTTTTTTAGTTTTGACAGTGTAGAACTAGATCTAATAATTTCTTCTGGTTAAGATGGTTGGTGCCCACTTGATAGGTTCTTTCTTCTATTTATTTGTACCACCTTTCAGTATGAACATTCATCTTGGTTACATGTTCCTCCATTTCCCCAGTTATCCCCTGTGTAGCTCTGGGTCAAAAGCAGTGATAGCAGGAGAACTGTTGGCTCTGTTTTGAGCAAGCCATAAGGCATGATATGTTTTATGTGACTCATACCACAGAATCAATTAGGTTGGAAAAGACCTCTGAGATCATCAAGCCCAAGCTATGACCAAACACCACCACATCAATTAAGACCATGGCACCGAGTGCTACATCCAGTCTCTCCTGAAACACCTCCTGGGATGGTGATTCCACCCCCTCCCCGGGCAGCCCATTCTAATGACTAATATCCCCTTCTGTGAAGAAATGCCCCCTAATATCCAACGTAAACCTCCCTGGTGCAGCTTGAGACTGTATCCTCTTATCCTGTCCTTGGTTGCCTGGGAGAAGAGGCTGACCCCCACTGGGCTACAACTTTCTTGTGGCTGGTTGCAGAGAGTGTTAAGGCCATCCCTGAGCCTCCTTTCTCCAGGCTAAAGAACTCCAGCTCCCTCAATTGCTTCTCAAAAGAGTTGTGTTCCAGACCCTTCACCAGTTTCTTTGCCGTTCTCTGAACGCACTCCAGCACCTTAATGTCCTTCCTGATTTGAGGGGCCCAGAACTGGACGCAGAACTTGAGGTGCAGCCCCACCAGTGCCAAGCATGGGGAAACAATCCCTGCCCTGGTCCTGCTGGCCACACTGTTGCTGATACAGGCCAGGATGCCATCAACCTTCCTGGCCACCTGAGCACATGCTGGTTCATGTTCAGCCACTGTCAACCGGGACCCCCGTGATTTTCTCTGCCAGGCAGATTTCCAGCTGCTCTTCCCCCAGCCTGTAGCCCTGCATGGGATTATTGTGACCTAAGTGCAGGATGCAGTGCTTGGTCTTGTTGAACCTCATACCACTGTGTTGGCTCACAGATCCAGCCTATCCCAATCCCTCCGCAGAGCCTTTCTGCAGACCAGCACTCCCACCCCCCATTTGTGCAGCATTGTAATGGAATAAAATGTCTGCTTGCTTCAGGAACTCTGCTGCTGACATATTAAAAAAAAGGTTTTTAGTTTATGTTAGAGATCTGCATGTCTTCAGATTTCAAAGAGGAAGATAAAATTGTCGTAAGGTATATGATTATGAAATTTAGCTAAGTAATAAGCAGTACACTCTGTTCTTTCACACTATCATATTAAATAGATAGTCCACTACTTTTAAAATAAAAGAAATACCTTTTAGAGAGTTTTCTGTCACAATAATTTCTTCTAGTTTTGTCTCCTAATCTTCTTGACATGCCTGAGGTTGCTGTCTTTTAACATGCTCCCTTTTAGTAGTCAACTGCAGTCACTGAATGGTGGTTTTAAATATGATGATTTTGTTTATAGTAAATCTCTTACTATGTCTGGACCTGCCTGATCAGGCACTTTGTATCATCAGAAGAAACTCAGTAAGGTCAGTCTGTGCTATATCTGTATCAGGTATTGATGAAAGATGTTAAGATGGTCAGGTTTCAGGATAGCTGCAGGGTTTGTTTTCTCTTTTCATGTTTGAAAGATCATATGACTCACACAACTGTAGTTGCTGAAATTCAAATGGTTTGAAAGGCACAGGAAGGTTTGATGACTGCACATGGACAAGCACCAAAGTGCTTGGTCCCCTTTTTATCTCGCAGTCATTTTTGTTCCGTACCCACCTGTGAAGAGGTGCAGTTCCAAGCCAAAAATATGCAATGACAGCAGGATATGAGGTGCAAACAGAAAGAACATGTTCTGCTTCCATGAGAGTTGATTCAAGCAGTTACCCTTTATAGTGGGGAAGCCACTAAAACTAAAACTGTCCATCAGAGTGTGAGAAGGGTGGATGGTTGTTGCTGAGTGATACAGGAAGGAAAATACTGATTTAGGTTTTGGCTCAACTTTCTGCTTTAAGTGATGGCAGTGGTAAGATGTGGAGGTCAGAGAAGATTTGATGGCTCTTTTGGTATGGTCTCTGCTTCCAGAACTGCGTGGCACCTTTGTAGCCAATTCATTATTGCTAAGGGATTTTCTGGAATGCCTGATAGTAACTATTTTGTATTATCTCATCTGTATGTCTCATCTGATAGTGGTTTTGAGAAAAAGAATACTCCAAGCATAGAAACAGCACATAATTTTCTCGTCTCTCATGAGTACCCAGCTACTGGATTTGATTAGACCTTTTTGAGAACATAGACCTCAAAATTCACAAGTCTTTGAGGTACTGCTGGTTGTGTGCAGCACTGAAGTCTCAAGTTTTTACCTGGATGTTAGGTATTACACGTGCAATGCATAAGAATGCTGCTTAGAAGTTTTTCTGCTGTGATGCCAAAATCTCAGAGGCCCAGAATTAGACTGCCTACTTTTTTTCCATTTTAATTAAACACCCACGGTGTCTGGCCCAGAGAATTAGTATGGGTAGTGTGCCCAGTATAGGATGATTATTTTCTACAGGGACAGTCTTTTAATATAACTCACAGGGAGTTTTGGTCTTTGTCTACAAAGGTAATGGATAAGAAAACAGAGAAAAATAAAATGCAGTTGAGAAAATGGAATGTTATATATAGTAAAATAAAGAAACAGACCAGCCTAATGACATCCAAGAAACACATATAACCAAGCTCCAGGATTCCAGAGTGATAATCTCATTAGTTTCATATTATTATGGAACTGTCAGCTCCTGGACCCTTATGGACTCACAGAAATTTATGTCGGAAACTGAATTGGGTTAGAAATTTAAATTAATTATTGAAATTAGCTCTAATTTTTTATTTTAACTCAGTTGTGATTTACAGTACTGGACTTGCCAAATTTTCTTTTGCCTCTCATTATGCTGCTGAAGAAGTCCAGGTTTTTCCATCAAAGTTGAAGATGTATTTATTTTCAGCAAGGATTACCATTCCTGCCAGTGGAATCCCCATAGATTTGGCTAATTGTAATATGGCTGTAAATATGTGTTTTCCATGGAAATGAGTTTAGTCACAGGAATTTTTGTCTTTTTTTAAAATACTTACAGTTTTGCTTAATGTGGTTGCCAAACACGTGTGTGGTTTAAAGAAAAACTCAATGTATTTACACGGAACTGCTCACTACATGTATGTATTGGTGTTCTGGATGAAGCATGAATTGACACCTTCATCATCTCTCATGAATTTGTACCTCATGGATTTGTGCTGTTAGCAAATAAGGAAAGCCTCCTTTAGCTCAATCAGGATGCGTGCTGTAGAGATCTTGCCCTCTTGCAGGCATCTGTGAGCTTGAATCCAGTCTTTATGTAGTTTTTGTAGATATATTTTCATTGCTTTGTGGGTTTTTTTGCTTTTGTTGTAAGAAAATACGTGAAAATGCTGTATGTGACTGGTATGCAAAGAAGCCAGAGACAGCACTACTAAAAATGCATGTAAGGACTGGGCAATATTTACAAGGGCATGTAGCAACAGAACAAAGAGGAGTGGCTTCAGACTGAGAGTAGGATTAGGTTAGATACTGGGAAGAAATTCTTCACTCTGGGGGTGGTGAAGCACTGGAACAGGTTGCCCAGAGAAGCTGTGGGTGCCCCATCCCTGGAAATGCTCAAGGCAAGGTTGGAGGAAGGTCTGAGCAACCTGTTCTAGTGGAAGATGTCCTTGCCCATGGCAGAGGGTTGCTAAGGTCCCTCCCAATCCAAACCATTCCATTAGTGGTAGAATTAATTTAACTTCTTACTAACTTTTATTTTAGAACTAACCTTACTGGCACAACAGGGCAATTGTCTACTTGTTAGGTGTTGACGTACAAATCTAGTGCCAGGAGTCTTGGGTTTCCATACTGAAAAAAAAAGAAAATATAAGGACAGAATTATAGAGCAGTTTGCGTTGGGAGGGACCTTTTTTTGTTCACTAGGTAATTGCTCTGTGGACACTTTTTTTGAGATGTCTGCAGAGGATGAAGGCCTTTTCCACTGATCTTCTATTCAGAACTTAGAACTGAGTGAATACTACTAGTATTTAGTATGGTTATGCCTTCTAAATAATCTGTATTAATGTAAAGATAACAAATATAACAGAAATATGTTGAGAGTTGTATGATTCACGTTATACTTGTATTCGAAATCTGACTGCAGATGTTACTAGCTTTTTAATGTATAATTTTGAAACTTTTTTAACATAATGCATAATTTCTTGTTTTTCTAGATATGGCATGAACTGCCTCATTCAGTTTGAGGATTTTGCTAATGCCAATGCATTCCGCCTCCTGAATAAGTACCGTAACAAGTATTGCACTTTCAATGATGACATTCAAGGTAACAAACTTTTTTTTGTCTTCTCCTCACTGTTGTTCCCACAAGCCAGAAAAATAATTAATTTCCAGAGGGAAAAACATCTATCAGCTTTATTGTGATATTTGTAGATGTACAGGTCACATTTTGCCCTGGGTTTCCTCAGCATGGATTTTTAGCGAGCTGCTTTATTTGCTCTTAACCTTTCACTTCTCATTTACACCTCATGCTTTATTTACGTGTTCACTCTTGGGGTTTGGGGGTTTTTTTAAGAGTTTAGTATGTGAATGGCTTTCCCCATATAAATTACTGATGTCTTAGAGCAAATGTCAAAGCTCAAACCTGGACTGTACTTTCTTAGTTTTTTGTCACTTCAGTGACAACTGCTCCACTGTTCCTCCAGGCAACTGGATTGATAAATGTCAAACTGTATTTCAGTTCTTAAGCTGACAACTCAGTTAAATAGTCATGTAATTTTCCTGACAACTCAGTTAAATAGTCATGTAATTTTCCTCACAAGCTCATTCAGTTTTAGAGGGAAATTGTCCCCTTGACTCTCTTTTTCCCATCAATAATTTGTGGCAGCTGGAAAATATCTAGGATGGGAAACGTCAACAAGGGGGATTCCCCAGTGCTTAATCTAAACAGGTATCTTGTCCCTCCCTCCCAAGAAGACAGACAAGTAGGGCTGACGGGGTGTATGATACTACTTGGGCTGCCTTATATCCAGTCAGGAAAAGAGCACTGGAAAATAACTTTCTCTAGGGCAGTAAGTGTATAACTTCCTCTAGGGCGCTGGCTCCCATCCTTGAGAGGAGGCTGAAATCAGATCAGCTGACCCAGAGAGGGCCCTTGGTATCCAGCTGCCTTTTATCCCTCATGTTTCCTTGGATATGTGAAGGTCTCAGCAGCGACAGGTCAAAAATGGAAGTTAACCTGTCTTCGTTTCTCATGGTTGTCAGTGACACTTTAAGCCAACTATTAGGAGCTGGAGTTTTCCAGAAGTCCTTATTGAGTCATGCTTGGGACCTAGGTCATATTTCAGTGACTCAGTGCATCACAGTGGATTCAACTAGCCCTTGTCTTTCTGGTGTTAGGGATTTGGCTATCCACATGAACCATGTTCCTGTTATAAGCCTGGCTGCGTTCTACTTCCGCGTCTGGAACAGATTATGGAGGACAACCTCCCAGATGAGAAATAAACTAATTATAAAATGTCATTTTCCTTTGTAAGAAGCATGGTGCTTCCTATCCTGAAGGGTCTCAGTGTAGCCATGGCTACAGTACTTCATTATAGCAGGCCTAACAGCATCTGGAAGCTTCCCTGGTTGTTTAGAGGCTCAGCTCTCCCTGGGAATTCCCTTTCCTTGCAGGATGAAGGTCCTTAATCCAAATCAGAAAGAGACCCAAGTAGATTGTGGTTTCAGAGAAATGGAAGTTTTTCAGCAAAAGTGTACCAACTATAGGTAGACTTACTTAACAAAGCCTTTTGTGTATTTGCATTTTCAAACCACTTCATTCTCTCTCATGCACCTTGGAAGGAGGTGTCTTAAAGTTCAGAAGTGTTGGAAGGTATCCCTCTGGCTTTTGTCTGAGCTGCTCTAGCAGCTATTGGCCTTCCTTAGAAGTCCAGCCATGTGCAGTCTTTTAATTTATTGATTTTCTGCAATCTAATTTGTGCTTGTGGGGCCTTTGATATTTTCACAAACAATGCCTGTGACCTTTGGGTGATCTCCATCCTTAATATTTGTGTGGCTTCCAAGTGGTGAAAGTGGATGCATTTATTTGTGCTCTCTGTCATTTGTCATCATGTCCCTGTAGTTACCTTTAGTAACTTTTTTTTTCAGAGCATGTCATCTTCTCTTATAATGTGGAAGTAGAATAACAGCCCATTGATCTTTTATTCCTCTTCCTATTCCAACTTTATAAACTCTAAGGATCTTTCACCTAGCAACTGAAAGAATGGATGGTGCTAACTTCTTTAACAGTCCTTAGAGATTTTCAGATTATAAATAGTATGATTTTTTCCAGGCTACTTGAAAGAGTGGCTTAATCTGTATGCAAGTTGTATTTTCTACAGCAGTAAAGCTGACAAGTAGTGCCAGACCAATAAAAGCAAAGAAACATAACACTGCATCTAATTTACCATCATTTTCTGAAGATAGTGCTTACATGGTATTTTAAACACAGTTTCTCCTAGTACTGATATTTTTCAAGAGCAAGCTACTTTAAGATCAAAAGAAATGTTTAATATCTTTCCTAGAAAGGCTTGAGGATTTTTTCCTCTGTATAAGATACTCAGAGAAAGGATTCCTATATATCTCAGTGATGCAATGAGGATCTTCCAGTATCTCAAGTCTAAAAAATACCCTAATATATGATCCTGATTTCTGACAGACACTAAAAAAGTTAAAGAAAACATGGCAAGTTGCATGTACCCATCTGCAAGTTCTGACTTGGACAAATGCAGTTGCCCTCTCTTAGTTGACCTGCCCCTAACTGACTACTGCAGAACATTTGGAAAAAGTCTGCCAAAACACTGATGACAGAAAATCACTAAAGACTGACCATTAAGGATCACCCATAGACATATTTAGGAATTTCTAGAAACAGTCTTTATCTTTGCTACAGTATGGTCACATCCTTTACTTTGGAGAAAGCTTTGTAACTTTTTCTATGTCATCTCTCTGTAGACAAGGAATTAAGAACAAAGGTGAACAGGATTCTGACCAAATGGTATAAATCTGTATTGGAATAATAAAATTTTTGTACTTTAGCATTTTAGAAAGCATCTTTGTTTTTGGATAGGTGGTGAATTTCTTCCCTCTGAAATTATAATTTCTCCATATTTCTATTTCAAAATATCTTCTTACAAACACAATAGCAATGCTTCCTTGGGGAGAAAATATTCATTTTTTCGCTTGGATTCCTGTCTGTTTTTTTTTCTGACCACAAATCAGCTTGATGCTTTTTTTTCTGTCTCTCTGAAATACAGAGACAAATTATTGGAAAAGGAAATCAGAGAAAGCCTTTGGTTGAAAACAAATGCTTTTATCTGGTTCTAACTATTAAAGAACCTTCTCCAGCACTGAGGGGGATTTGATCGTAATTTTCCCTATGGGAGAAATATGAATAAATTTTGTAATGTCAAACTTCACAACATTTAGAAATTTCTGAATTAGGTCAGGTTGATAGCTTTGCTCATCTACAATATATTTAGGAAGGAAGTATCATAAGGAAAGGGTGGAATTTTCTAGAAGATATGGTATGTGATTTTTCTTCTGCCCAACCCTGCCTGGGAATGGACCCATGGGGGCTGTGTTGCCAAACAAAGCTGTTTCTCAGGGTGAGAGAGGCTCTCTGCCTGACTGCTCCCAAAGTAAGCAGGCTTGGGATTCACAGTTTGACAGTTTCCTTAAAGAAACTAACCAGTTCCCTTGCCTGCTGCAGGGAGGTTAAACAAAGTCTCTTAAGATCTGCTAAAACCAAAGTCCTAGGTACAAGGCAGTGCTGAAATCCTGCTTGTGGGTGGGATTGGCTTGGGCCACACCTTCCTGCCCCTGGCAAACCCAGGGTGCCATAGGGCTCCCTTTCCACACCCATTTTGACTTTGGTGAGTCTGTTGAAAGTTTCTGCCCTTGAGCACAGTCAGTGGCTTAAGGCATGTTTGCATGTCTTTAGAGCTGTGCATTTGATTTCTGTGGTCTCTCGGTGCTTATGTGGTAACTGGTTGCATTCATTGCTGCCATGGATACGTTTCAAATACTGGCATAAATTTTCTAGTCTTGCTGCCTCTATGTAGGTCAATCATTAGACTTTGTTTTGATCTTTTTCCCCTCTTCTGTACTTAAAAATTGTCTCAATTGACAATGACAAACTTCTGTAGTATAAGACAAAAATAAGTGTTTCTCTGCTCTGTAGTACTGGAATTACAGTTCTTGTAACTTCACTGTGCCCACAGTTGCAATGCTTTCCCCCATGATGGACACAGGACCTGTATTTTATGCCAATAAAAATATTTACACGGAGAGGTTGCGCTGCATTGGAATTAACTTCGGTATCCGCCATGACCTTAGATGTCATTAGTTTTTAACAGCTGTGTTGTTTGATTGCATCAACGTTTTATGAAAAGAAAGAGACCTAAATAAAAAATGTAGACCACATATAACTTAATATAATTTTTTCATTTTACATTTTGATTTTATTTAAAATATATTTTAAGTATTCAGCAGACTGCCATTTGAATAACTAGGAAAATTATACCTGGAAGTTTTGTTGTGACCAATTCAATGTTAAGTCAGTGCCATTCTCAGAAATCAGAATTTCTGTGTCACAAGCATTGTCCTTTTTAAGAGTCAATTATTTTAATATTATTATAAAAAAAACCCTGAAAATTTCAGCTCTTGAAATCAAATTGTGGAGAAGATTTCAGGTTTGTTGTTATGGCTGTGATGGGCATGAGGCTTCCAGTTCTTTCTCTGACCAAGATTTTGAAAAATGCAGGGTGGAATGACATATAATAGCTCAGATATTTATATCATATATCTCAAATCCTGATAGCATATGCAGACTGTAGAAAACTTCTTTCATAGAATGTGCTTTACTTTCAGGGACATTGACTTTCAAGTGAAATGTGCTGAGATTTTAAAATGAAATAACTTTAAAAATAAAATAATTATTAAAAAATCCTATGAAGACATATGCTGTATGGTTATGTGAAGTGTATTTTTCTTTTGATATATTCAGGATATCACCTCTTTGTTACTCACTGGTAAATTGACATTGAAATCAGTATGTTTTCAAGTAAATCCCCTACTGTAGCTTTTACACATGTAATTTTCCATGTGTATACACATACACATGTATGTACAAGTATTCCTCTGTTTCACATTTTGCTCATTATGGGTTGAAAAAAGAAATCCATTCTCCCCATGTTCCGAGGCAGCCAACTCCAGGTGGCTCTGCTTGCTTGAGCAAGGAGCAGCACTAAATGCCCTCCCAGCCTCTGCCACCCTGTGCTGCTGGGACTCTGTATTCTTTTCTAAATATACCAAATAGTTGGTGTTTTGGAAAAGCTACATTACTCCTTGCCTAGAGCCTTTCCACCTTTTCACTACCTGCTGCAGAGCAGGGCAGTGTGCACACGCACCTTTGAGAAGCCCATTCATGGCAAGAAGAAGGAGCTCCCTCCCATCTCTTAAGAGGGGCTCTTTGAATACCCACAGCTGTAGCATTTGCCTCACTAGCAGCTGAGATCTCACCTTTTCCATAGGATCTTTACTCCCCTTTTTCCCTGTAAGTGTAGGAGATTAGAATAGATATTTTTCCCTGGCACTCTGTGAAGTGCTATTTGGATGCCTGTCAACGTTAACATGTGATTTCTATTACCCTGTGTTATTGAGAAATATGAATTTTACTTTTACCACTTCCTAATCTTTTAGTCCAGGTTTTTGAATGTGCTGCAGAAAGTTCTCCCCACTTATTGTTTGCTAGCTTTTTAAAGTGAGATAGGTAAAATTGCATAAAGGAACTACTAACACTTGATTACAAGTTTTATTTTTTGAAACTTCAAATAATGGACAAAGGCTTCAGTGCAATAAGCCATTTCTCACTAATTTAAATTAAATTACATGCAATATAAGTTAAGTTCTTATTCCTCATATTTTGAGGCTTTTCCCCCCATTTTTTTGTTCAATAATATCTGCTGGAAAAGTACTCTGTGCTCCCAAGCGTTTATAGTGTGTCAACCCCAAAAGGCCTTGCTTTTCCTTTAACATATTCATGCTCAGTTGAGCAGTTTACTGTAACAAGGCTAAAGAATCTTGCACAGAAAACAAAGAGTTGGTGTAGAATAGTGTACCTTGTAATTTCACATCTATATGGAAGACATGACTTACCTTCCTAGAAAACTGTAATGAAATGTTTGCTGTTGCAGCAGTTGACACTGCTTTAGGAAAATATCCTTTGTTAAATTTGCTTTGATTAATCTTCTAGAAATATGTGGACAATAGAATGGGTTTTCAAAATCATAATCTTGAACAATGTCTACGTTACCCTGCACACAAGGGATTTAACCTGTGCTCTGGCCAAGCCAATTCTCTCCTTCATACAGCAATGGCAGTCAGAAAAGTGACAAAATTCTGTTTGTGCCTCGTGATGTCCACAAGAAGTGGTTCGCATCTGCCTTGGCAGATGGATGTGAATTGCATTTTGGTTCCTTTTAAAAACTTGAGCCAGTATTCAGGGTGAAATTTAAGGTCATGGCGTTAGTCAGAGCAGTTCTGGTTAAAGAGATCTGCTGCTCAGGCTGCCGGTGCCCCCTTTCAGTGGGAAGGAATACAGGAAGCTGCTGACGAGGAGTGATGACAGCCACTGCCAGCAGCAGTGATAGTGGGTTCAGTAATCTAATAAACTGGGTTATTATTCTTTTCAGAGTCAAAAGGCTGAATAAAATTGGTGTGGAATACTTTTAAACACCCTTTTTAGAGCAACTCTGTGCAAGTCGTGATTTGAGAGAAATGCCATATTTAAGCCTTTATCTATTGCTATTATAAACTTTGTTCTGAATCATCCTCATAATGAACATACAGGTAACACTAGTTCACATCCCATGCAAATATTCAATGCAAAATGTTAGTGACATTCAGTGCAGGATTTTATTTATGTTTTATATATCTTCTATTTTTCCTTAAAGCAGAAGATCATGTAGTGACAGAGTTTGTAAAAATATCCCAACTGGTAATACTTAATGACAGTCTTATTTTTCTGGCTAACAAGCTTAGCAACAGTCCATCAGCCATGAAGATAAGTGGTATCCCAGCATTCCCATTTGTTATAAATCTATGGTGTTTCATTTTGACTCTGTTGCCACAAAGCAGCTTTTAGAGCAGCTTTCATGGCTCTCTGAGAACTCCTCTGATGGAGGCAGGGTGCTCTGGTGACCATAACTTCATGGAAAACAGGGATCTTACAGTGCTCCAACTCAGCTTTCCTTTTCAGGAGACCAGATTGATGGTCCTAGGAATAAGATGTGTTATGTAGGCTCCCTCCTCCTCCCCTGCAAGCACAGCTGTGTAATATAAAATTGGAGAAAGAATTTGGCATCCAGCGAGACCATGAGATTTTTTTTCTTCCTGGTTCTGAGGATTGTTTGGTAGAGTACCAAGGGAGACTGAGAGCACACTGTGACTTCTCTTTTTTGCCATTTTTGGTCTTTGCCAGCTTGGCACTTGCCAGAGGAGGACTTAATTTCATCTGGGAAAGAAACAAGCTAGTTCTTGGAGACTGTGAGGTGGAAGTGTGTCAGCCTGATGGTTGTTGTTCCCAAAGCCATGCCTCAGAGGAACCATTTTTAAGATTTTTTTATTTATAAATCAGGGTCAGAGTAAGTAATTAAAATGACTAAAGAAGTAAAAAATGCCAAATTTGTATGGTCTAAACATTAAGTGGGCTGAGAACAAGGTGTCCTGTATTTCTGATGATTGAAATGTAAAGTCATAATCAAAAGCACGTAACAAATTTAATTCTGAAGACATATGTTTTAAAACTGTTCAAGTGGATTTACTTGAAAAAGTGAGTTTCTATCTTTAAAATGTGTTCTTAAATTTTATTAAGCATTACCTTTTATTTTTGAAAAAGTAACCATTCTTGAAACTCAGATGATCCTACCTACAAACCACATATTCAAACCTGGCCTTCAACACCCAAATAATGTCGTGGAATAAAAGGTTTACCAAGTACCAGGCTTCTTACTACTTCTGTTCTTTTAGGTCCTCCTTCTCTTTATTTCTTCTGTTCTTGTAGTTTTAGTTACATATATTTGAAAATCTGTGTGCTTGCAGTATGAATGCCTGTTTTGAGCATCTCATATTTAATGTGGGGGTTACTGCTGTCTCAGCTTTAAAGTTCTCCTTGTTTTTGAGAAGATAGACTTTGTGAATAGCAAATTTTGAGGAGCTGCATGTTGAGGGAAACTGTCCACTGATTCTGAGCCAAGTACTTTTGTCAGGCTGGTCATACCCATTTCACATTTATTATGAAGTAAAAGTCAGTAGCAATGTGAATTCGCCCCTCAACTGTGTGGCTACTGGGCAGTTGCAGTGAGGGCAGTGGTGATCAGGAACAGACTTGCAGGAGTCGGCAGATCTTCTCCTTGCAGGTTCTTGCAGGCTTCTCAAAAAAATTCATGGCCTCATCTTTGACTTCCTTGAGTCAGTGACAGCTGCTGCCCAGAGAGGGAAGAATTCGATTCTTATTCCTGGAACTGGATGTTGCAGGGCCCGTGTTCATCTCCCTGTGCTCCAACTCTCTCTGAATCAGATAGGCATTATAAATCTTCAAAGACTGTTGAAACCCGTGTTTTGACTTTCAGTACCTAACTGTTAGTGTCTGGACAGCTTTTTCAGTCCTAGAGAAATCAGTGCTGTCTGCAGTTGTTCCTTCAGAATCTCTTCTAAAAACACAACTTTGCTGGAGATACTGTCTACCCCACTACTTCATTCCTATCCACGGGATGTCTTTATGGGATCCAAATTCCTTGCAGGAATAGAGTCTGATTTTATTTTTTTTTTATGGGCTCACCTTACGCTTTAGTGATGATAATAATTTGTGAAAAATACAAGCTTGTTGCATGAAGTCACAAACACATGAAAGTAAGTCTTCCCCTTCCAGTAGGGGAAGGCAGAGGAATCACTTTCAGAAAGTCTTTGGGCCAGAAGAACCAGATATGAGATCCTGGTGACTAAATACAACTTTCTTGAGCACAGCAGAGGCTGACAGCTTGACTCAGCAGTGCTGACAATTCACCTGCAGTGCAGTGTATCGATTTGGGTGCAGCACTTCAAGTTAAGAAAACTTAACTTTCTGAAAGAGTGGGAAAATTGTTCTGTATCTGGATTGTTCCAGATAAGAAAAGCTGATTGGAACACCATTTGTCTTCAAATATAATAAATGATTTTTTGCAAAATAAAAGGCTTTCCGGTAGTAGATAAGAGGGCAAAATAGAAGAAGAAGAAAAAGAAGAAGAAGAAAAGAAATGTTTAGATTTGAAATTTTCAACCTAAAGTACAGTTAAGCACTGGAATAGCTTGCTGGGGAGATATAAGAGTATTTGAAAGAAGACCATAAAGACAAGTTAGACAAAGATATGTCAGCAATCACAGAGGTTAGATTATGCTGCCACTGTGAACAAGTTTGCGTTAGATGCCTGCTTGAATTCTTTTTTTGCTCTATTTTTTATTAATAGCTATTTCTCACAATGAGGACCAAAATTTCTCCATTCAAAGACAGACAGGTATCTTGTTCTCTGGGGTTCTGATTTAGAGAAGAAAGACCTTCCCAGGCTAAAATCATAAAACTAGATGTTAGCCTTTTTCCCTGTGTGGCATAACTCAAAGATAGATTTAAAAAGTACCTCCAGTGTTTTAGAAGATACTAAACTGAAACTCCTGTCACAGTGGACTGAGCTCTTAAATAAGCTGGCCTTATTATTTCAGCTAGTTACCTTCTCTGTAAATGTTCTGTTTGATATTCTACTCTGAAAACCTCCCCATGAGAAATGAAGTTTTATTTTAGCCTTGTATTTTACTGTACTTGAAGTATATCTATTTGAAGAATGAAACCAGTAACTTAATTTTAAGTATCTGGATTTCTTCAAAATACTTCTCTCTAGACTATCACACTTCTTTCTAAAAAAGGTCATAACTAGAATATTTTACAAGAGTTTGAATTGCCTTGCCATTATACCCATCCATAGAATCACTCAGTTGTATTTTATTTAATGTTACTCTGATGATATTCTCACTTACATTTAACTTTTGTAAGAGTAAAGTAGAGCAAACTCGAACTCCACTCAATTATTTGTTACTACCCTCAGTACTTGTATCTTTTAGCCAAAATATGCTATGGTATTACTTAAAATGTAAAGTTTTGTAATTGTTTAGAGAATAACGTGATGATTTTTTTT
>VYXD01004021.1:284974-316963 GCA_013397195.1 Hylia prasina | reverse complement strand
TTTTTTTTTTTTTAATTTCAGGAACTGCATCTGTTGCTGTTGCAGGTCTTTTTGCAGCTCTGCGCATCACCAAGAACAAATTATCCAATCACACAGTGTTGTTCCAGGGAGCTGGAGAGGTAGGTATTTTTATACATGGGGAAAACTGTACTATGATGACTTTTATTAATATTTAATTGAGTTACATGTGTCCAATAAACAAGAAGATTAAATGGGTAGAATGATTACTAACACCTGCTGAAAGTTGTTTTTTAGTTCAAATGTAAATTTACAGAAAAATCTCTGATCATCTGGTGAAGGCTTGTGTTTTTCATAAGACATTTTTTGGAGATATGTTGTCTTTTTTGAACTTCAAGTTTTAGCTCTTCCAATGTAAATTATTGAATTGCTCTCAATGTAACCAAGCAAAACATTTTTTGAAAGATGAGGAAATACAGCGAAGAAAATAGAAGTGAAGAAAGTAAATATAATGTATTTACCTGAGTCAAAATTATTTAGTAAGAAGTGCTCCTTTGTTTTTTTTTGTCATTGAATATAGTTTTTCAGTATTTTGCATATTTAGGTCGTCCATTTCTGAAGATCTTTGTGCACACTATTTTTTTATACTAATTTTTCAGTATTAATTTCCAAGCCGCTGACACACAAGTGCAGACTGCACTTATCTACGGTGTGACTTGTCATCTCTTGTATGAAGCCTACAGCCCCATGCTGGCTTCTTGAGTTTCATTAAATATTTGGTGCTACATCTGCAGTTTTCAAAGTGGCTTGTATCCATATATGCCATGTCATCACCTTACTGCGTCATGACTATCCATCTCTCTGGAGTTCCTTCCCCTGGTTTTGTTCCATGTTCAGCAAGCAGATGAATTTATGGTCTAATGTTTATGTTTTTGTCAATAGTTTCAGTGTGGCTGTTGCTACAAAGAGGTAGTGGTAGCTATCACCCCTGCTGCAGGAGCTGGCTTTTAATAAAACTACTTACTTCTTAAAAAAAACCCCAAGGGAAATCTCAATTGGTTCTCAGTGAAACTCAGTGAAAAAGAAGAAGAAACAGAATCAACCCCCAAAAATACATATATGGGTCTGTAATCTGAAATATCATGCAGTCTCTTGGCTTCTTTTGTTGCCTGGTTTCCAATCTGTACCTGTATGACATTTAATCTGTTGGATGAAATATTATAAAATCCAGTAAGAATGAAACACGTTTCAGCAAAAGATTGATATGTGACTTTTTCTTTCTCCTTCTTTGACTGGGAGCACAGCCAAGTCTAGAGTTACAAAACACATGAATAGTAGGTAAAAGGAAGCTTACCTTTCTGATGGACATCTTAGAAAAAGATAACAGCAAAAGTTCTTGTGTTTTACTTTCTGGCATGCAGACTGTTATTTCCTTCGGTTTAAATTACAAAAATTTCAAAGAAGAAAAAATATTTAATGTATTCTGAGATGAGTATCAGAGAATGATAGAATGGTTTGAATTGGAAGGGACTTTAAAGATCATCTACTTTGACCCTTCCTGTCATGGGCAGGGAACTTTCAACTAGACCAGGTTGCTGAGAGCCCCATCCAACCTGGCCTTGAACACTTCCAGGGCTGGAAGTGTCATTATGTGGAATAAATGTTAGTTCTAGCATTTTCTGGTTTCCAGCCTCAACATTTATTGTACTCTCCACACTCTTAAGAGCCATCTGAAGATTTATCTATATTATGATTTATCTATCTCATTTAATATTTATCCCTGCTATTTTTCTGCATTATAGTTTCTAATTACCAAATGGTAGCAACAGTTCATTAGGTTTATTTTATGAAAAAATAATGAGTCAATTTTGTTGTTTATTAAAATGAGAAAACTTATCTCAAATAAAAGGTAAATGAAATATGTGAGCAGGGGATTTCTTTCATTTCTTGTTTTGTACTCTACTTTTCTTCTTTTTCCTTCAGGCTGCATTGGGGATAGCAAATCTCATTCTTATGGCTATGGAAAAAGAAGGGCTATCCAAAGAAGCAGCTACCAAAAGAATATGGTTGGTTGACTCGAAGGGATTAGTCGTAAAGGTAAAACAATTTTGTCATTACTTTAAGTATCATAATTCTACTTGCATTCTGTAGATAAAGACAAGAACATATTCTCTGTGAAAGCAACTGCAACAATATCTCTCTTGGCATAGCAAGTTGTTTTTCTTTTTTAAAGTTTATTAAATTAATGACAGACTGCCATGTCACTTGGCGGGGTGACGAATATGCTTGGAGTTCGTGTTGTATTTCTATTAGTGATGAGCACATAATGAAGAAAATTTTTCAGCAGTTCATTAAAAAACGTGTAAGAAAAGAAATGTTCAACTTCAGGATTTAATATTTCCCATCTAAATGTGACTATTATTTGTTAGCACAGTCTTTGACAAAGATTTATAGACCTATTACTAGGATGACAGGCAAGTCATCCTTTGCAAGAACTGAGATGCATTGCAACAAAAAGCTTCTCTGCACAGTGACACAGCTCATGTTGCAGATGTTGTGGTCTGCAGTGCTATCAACACTGGTCAGAATTTGAAGCTGCTGAGAGACTTCATCAGTCACCCTTACCTCATTCCTTCCATGTGCCAAAATAAAGAAACATATGAATTCCATGTGCCAGAATAAAGAAACTGGTATGTTTTAAAAGGTGGTTATGTATTTAATAATTTGTGAGCTACTTAAAGGAATTGTATGAGAGGCCAGTTGCCTTTGCTTTTTCACCTTGCTGGTCGGCTTGCAGTATTTGTGGTCATCTTTGTTGGTACCACACTTCAGAGTGTTCTTTGGCTGTTTGACATCAAAGGTCTGTGATTCACACAACTGTGCATCAGGAGGATGCCTTCTGCAGGCAGTGTCTGCTGGTTTATTGAACAGCTTCACAGCACCTTTCAGTCATACTGTTGAAGGAAAATAGTGGTCATAGACATTGAGATGGGTAAATATTACCAAGGTCAGCTTGGACATCCCTTGCCAGAAGGCACAAAAGTAGCCTGATCGGGTACAGAAGAGTGCAGATATCTAGGACACAGATTTTTTTTTTCCTCTGGTGCCTTTTTTTGTTTGTTTAATGAGTATTTTTAATCCTTTTGGTTTTCATCTAAGAATTGTGAAGTGATTTTATGTCCAAACATAAATGAGTGAAGGCCTGTGTATTGTCTGTGGCTGCGGAAACCTTGAGGTTGCCTAAGAGGAATCGGGTTGCACCGTTTCTTTCACCATAGAAACTGGGCATATCAATTTATACAATTGAACTAAAATCACCTCCTAGTGATTAAGGAAACAAACTAAAAGGGGCAGAAGTGTAGGAACTTCACAGCCCTGAAGCAGTAGAAGAGGTCTCTGCTGCATGTCCGTCCAGCCGAGGTGGTTAACCAGCCTTTCTTCATGCTCCCTGATTTCTTATCCCTGTTTCTTTGCACCTCTCACTGCTAATGTGCCAGTCAGCTGAGAATCCAGGTTGTTGCTCTTGGTACGCAGAAACTCATTCCCTTCATAGGTTCTAAATTTTTAGTGACTCAGTGACTGCGTTCTTTCCTCACCACCTTTGAGCTTCTACGCTCTCAAGCAGTGCCAAAATCAATCAGTGTCTCACACAGCCTCGAAGTTCCTTTCCTCTGCTTATTCTTCTTGGTGGAACTTTAATTTGGGTTTTGTCCAAAAAGCAGTCCACTGAATTTCATGTCCTGCCTGGAGTGTATTTGTGAACTGTTTGTGATCGCCAGACATAACAGCTGTCTGAGGTAGATTAGGGCTGAATTTGTGGCCAGATGTTGATGCAAGCAGCAGGAACCGACGGTGCATATTTCAGGTCATTGCTTGTGTTCCTGGAAGACCTGGCAGCACCCAGTTTTCCCATCTGGCTGTCCTGAGGGGCTTGAGAATGGGTGGGTGCTTGCTGCTGTGTTGTGTTTGAGGGACATCTGTCAGTGCAAGGCCTGGGCTGGACATAGGGAAACATGTTCTTGGTCTAGGGCTGTGCAGGTCCTCTCTTGGCCGCCTTCTGCAGCAAAATGTTCCCCCCTGAAAAGTTAAAAAAAAATGTGCAAAATACCCTCCCTCCAAAGAAAGAAAATAAAATGTAAACCTCAAGAGGCTTGAGATTTAACTGCTGGGATGTTACAGATACAGTAAGTAAATAATTAAACTATTCCTGGTTCCTTTTTCTGGCCTGATAGAGAATTCTGTGATTTAGATCCACTCAGGAAATTGTTTTGGCTTTAGCTGATTGCAGAAAAATGCTAGAAGGCTTGAAGAACTTTCCAAACTCTTAGAAATGAGATAAGAGAAGTAAAATGAGGAAGATTTATGAGAAAAAGGTAAAATCAGAAGAACGCTATTATTACAAACCCTTTCATTATTGCTAAGGTAAGAATTACCAAAATCAGAGCATAGTTCACCAGTTAATCAAATTTTACATAAACTAAACTGTCACTTATTTCTTACTAAGGACATGTATCAAGGTGAGTCCCTTAAAATTTGCCTCACCAAAACCTGCTTCCAAAGAATTTTTTGTGAAGCAGGGAGACCTTTTCAGTGTATTTTAGAAATATTCTGATCAGTTGCTTTAGCAGTATAAGAAATAACAGAATTGCTGAAGACTCAGCAGTTATTTAGTCCAACTAAACTAATTTTTACATCATTTATATTCCATGCTGGCCTTTGAACATTAATTTTGCAATCTGTTATTATAGATTTAAGCATTGTTTCTCCTTTCATCTACTTTCTGTAGAATTTCAACCAGTTCTATCCAAAGAAAAATAACCTGGAAGCTGCTGTTGACCGGGCTGTAGTTTCCACCTTTTTCTTCCTCTCCCACCCTCAAAAGCTGCCACGAAGTAACTTATCAGGGTTTTGTTGCTGAATTTTTCCTTTGTGGCTTTTTAATTTTAGTTCAAGTGCAGCTGTGTTTTCGTTCTCCTGTTAATTTTATTTTCCCCCCATGGGAACCATCTGTTTTCATTAAACCAAGCCTGATGACCAACTTTTCTGCTATGTTGTGGTAAAAGAGCTGATGATGGAGGCTGTTTGTTATACTGCCCATAGCTGAGTTCTGTAATTCCTTCTAGAGAATTTACAGTGTTGTAGATAACAGTTTGGAGTTGTTGTTTGGTCTCTTAAAGTTTGTTCAGAATGCTTTCACCTTTTGAAACTGTTTTCCAAAGGTGGGTGAGGAAGTTTTGCATATCATAGTATCATTAGAATTTGCCTCCTAAACTGTGTGACTTTTTGAAACTCACTGTCTTAAGTATCCCAGTGCATTCAAATGGAAAATTTAATGCTTAATTAAGAGACACTTTCAAGTTGGTTTTGCACTCTTGTGTACTTAAAGATTTTATGTAATCAGTTGGGACTCATCTTTAGTTCTGAATTTCTGAATTATCACGCAATCACAGTCTGTCTGATGAATATGTATTTACCTATATAAACACACTGGTGGGTAATGTCTCCCACATTCCGTTCCCCTATTCTCAGTGTTCCCATTTTTTTCTGTTAATCCCACAGATTACGTAAATGTGTGATGTGTGGTGAACACATTTTGTGTCATCCTTAAAGCTGCCATAGTGTCATGTTCAGCTGTATTAGTAGCCAAGTCTTAGTCCATGAACTTTAGACAACAAATTCTTTTGTGTCAACTAGTTGATAAGAGACAGAATGTGAGAATGTTGGGATATTCATAAGGTTCTCCATTTTCTGAGCATTTCAGTAATGTGCTGCAAAGGCTTTTATTGTTTTTTGTTTTGTTTTGTTTTGTTTTCTAAGGCAATACCAAGAACAGGGTAGGGTGATAGACAAGAAGATTCTTGGAACTTCCTAGAAATATGATACAGTTAATAAGGCATTTTTAATATTTAAATGGATGTAGTAGAAACTTCCCCCCACCCTCTGCCAAGGATGGCTGCTCCTGTGCTGAGGATGGACAGGGAATGTTCCTGGACTGCCAAACATACTTCTCTTGCACTATGAAGTTTTACTGTAATTTGCAAGGCAACATTACATTTTTGTACGCCACATGTATATTTTGTACACCACATAATCTCTAGTGCACAAAAGTTGTTCCTTTGTAGGGGGATGAATGACATCCTTAATTTTGAAGAGTAAGTCACCATGGAGAAATGTTTCTTTCGTCAGTTTTGCACTTTATTCTTTCTAGTTCAGCACAGTAATACTTGTGTCTAGTCGAGCAATTTGTATATTAAATATCCATTAGATGCGTGATCTTAAACCCTATATGTCAAGTACAAGAATATTCACTGAGGTCTGATGGCTGAAGGCCTCAGAATATTGATCTGTGGGTATCACAGGAAGACTGAAATAGATCCCAAAAATTAAACAATTTCTGTGGTCCTGATTAATTATAATGGAGGTAACCAGGTGAACCTGTAGATAGTCACATAAAGGGATTTCATTTTTCATCCTCTTTCCCCCATTTCATTATCCCCGGCAATCTTATTTGCAAAAGATTCTCACAACCAATTAACTGTCATTGGATATGACCCTGATTAAAGTTCATGGTTTGGTCAAACCTGGGTACATACGTGGTTCAGTCTTTGCTTAGAGAATGATGGAAGAGAAAGGGGACATTTGGGAATGATACTAAAATTTCAGTGCCAGACTAATAGAACAAGTGAAAGAATTTTCAGAGCTCACAATGAAATTTCATAATATCAAACTGAATCCCATCCAGACTGTCTGTTACTGATTTTTTAAAAGTTTTTTTCAATAATCACTCTTTTAAAAAGTTTCAGTTTCATACTAGATATGAAATTGATAATGGTTTTAACTTTCATATAACACTGTCTGCTAGTTCTGCTAGCTTTTAATTATTTCTAGCTTTCTTTTTATCAACAGTCAATTATTCTGACACTTCTGTTTTTGATCAGTTCTTTTATGGCTGACTGCAACTGGCTGGGACTCTTGGGGCCAAAAAAATTATTTTTATTTAGCAAAGATGCAATGCCTTGGGTATCTCCAAGGTGCCACAATCACTCAAAGCAGTTTCTGCCTTTACTCATGTTACATCCCAGCAAAGCAATCCTTGTTTGCTTCATCAGTTTTTCTGATGTCTGGGGAGTTAATCTGTGCACTTTCATCTTGCATTTATCATGTTCTATATCAAGTACAAGTTTTGCAAAAAGGAAACATTAATTTGTCTCTGAATGCTCGTGGCATTACTCATGCTCAGTGAGTAATGTATGACAACAAGTGAGGACAAGGCAAAAGGGTGGTGGGTGAGGGGTTTCTCTAAAAGAGACACCACCAAAACCTGTTGCCTTTGTTGGCGTGTAACTCTGACACTGTGTGTGTAAGATGTACTCATGAGATGAGGACCTAATTTGGACAGTTTATTATTTCTTTTGCTCGTGCTCTGTTACTGAAATTAATGGTTGTTTTGCTCCATTTTCTGCTGTTCTGTGGATTTGTGATTTGCTCTGGTTCTCAGATCTTATCTTCTTGAAATAATTGTCTTTATAAATTTTGTCCTGCCTGTTAATTTTGTTAACCTATTAACCATGTGTGCTTATTTACATGGAAAGGGTACTTTATAAAACAGTACTAAAACAGCCCTACTTTTCTGTGTTTTGAAGTCAGCACCAGAATTATATTTCTTACTGTAATCATATGTTTTACTGCCAACAGATACGGCATTGTCTCCTCAAAATGTTGTGGGTTTTTTACACAATTGGCAACAAACTGTTTATTAGTTGTGTGCTCAAGTTGCCTGGTTTGGTTTTAATGTATTTTCTTCACCTTTAGGTGGTAGATGATGGGTCTGATCAGGAGACACTGTCACTTTATAATTGGAGTTTCAGTATGGGGTTTTGGGAGGGCTTACTTGTCTCTGCTTTTTGGTTCCTAAATGAGGTGGCACAGGAGTGCCTGTCACCTGCAGGCCCTTGGACTTCAGTAAACCCCTGCCCAGTGAGTCCACATCCATACCTCCACCTTTTTTATTTTGCATTTTGTGACTTCTTGTACCTGATGTTGTCCTGAAGTTCTGGACAACTGGAACTGGCCTGTCCCCTCCCAGCCCACTCTCTCTGTGCCCTTCCTGTGCCATCCCTTCCATTATTCTGGGGCCTCCCCATGGAGATCACTCTGCAGTCCCTGCTTAGAGCTCTCAACAACCTTTAGACCCTGGATTCACTTGTGATGAAACAGGTAAAGCCACATAGAGACCATCTCCCAAAGCGAGGTACTTCACCATCTTCTCACATGACTCTTAACCATTTTTTTTTTCCCACCGTTGCTTTTTTGTTTGTTTTTCGCTTAATTCTGCAGTAGGGAACTCACAGGAAAAATGTAAGTAAAACCAAAACATTTGCAGTTGGAAATACTTAACTTACTAATGGACTGCTTTGCTCCCTGGCCTACAGTTCTCATGTCTTTTGTGGTTCTCATGTCTTCAGTATTTAAGAAGCTCAAATTATTTTATTAATTTATCTGTGTACTGATCTCTGAGCTCTTGTTTAAATAAGCCATGGTTGACACAGTGAAATGCAGGCAAGTGTTTATATAAATAGATTTGTGCCTCCCTGGCTGTGAGACAGGACAAGTGCCAGCACTGCCTCAAAAGTGGGACAGAGCAGCCGTCAGGGTGCTCTGCCTGATGTGCAGCTGCCTCCCAGCTGATGGGAAGAGCAGTTTCTGGAGAGCTTCCAGCCCTGCCTCTCTCGCCCTGCTGGCATGGCCCTGCTCTGCTCTTCAGCCCTGCTCCCTGGGGCAGCCCCAGCAGAACCAGCTCAAACAGGCCATGGCATTAGGCTGCACGTTGGTGCTGTTTGTAAGGTTTGCCTCCCATCTTCTCGTTTCCCATGTAGATGTCTGCTGTGCAGTCTGGTCTCCTGTTTTTACAGCTGTTTTCTATGAAAATTCTCAGGGTTTTATTGATGGGTCATTTTTGTTTGTTATCTGAGCCTCAATTTGACTATAATGTGATGATAAGAATAACTTTCTGTGAAAACTGTGATGTACATTTGCTTGAAACCTGATCCCTGTTGATCAGACCCTTAAACTAAAAACTTCAGAACCCTCCCTGAAACTGCTCCCTATGAACTGCTTTCATTTCAAATCCAAAATACAAGCAATTTTTTCATGGAACTATTAACTACTGAGTCCTTGAATGGAAAAGTCCTGGTGTTCATGTGACTGTGTTTTGTAATAATAAAATAAAATACCAATGACTCTGACCCATTAAAGAGTAGAGACATTTTAGGATTGCCAACATCTTTCATACATAATGTCACAATCAGAGAATGCTGCTATTGTTTCTTTATCTCTGTACATCATCTGCTGATTTAACACAGTCCACCTTTGTAATCCATTTACTAATAAAGAATTTAGTTCATATTACTTTCCATCTCAGATACCATGGTGACTTCTAATGTATCTGTTTTCAGGCTGCTTTGTTCTCTTTTGTTCAAATCCAAAATAACTCAAATGTTACTTGGTACAGAATTATACTGTGATAGAGGCAATACTTTTCCACTAAAAAGTAATATCTGTCATTTTCATTTTGAGTCTTTGGACTTAGGGATTATTAATCTTTTTGAGTGTTATTAATATTCTCAACCTTCAGTATTCTAGTGAAAGTATATTGTATAGTTTATTCAGGCAGCCTGATCATCCATTAAAGAGACTATGATTTTCTTTGTGGTACATTAGTTTTTAGTAGTTTTTTGGTTGGCTGTTTTTATTTTCTGGTTTGCCTTTTTTTTTTTTTTTTCTTTTTCAAGCAAACTTATTATAATGCCCCCAGAAAATTACTTATTCTATAAAAGATTTAAAAAAAATATTATATACCATTTAAAATTATAAGGAAATAGTCTTGGTGCTTTTTTTATTTCTTTCTTGGGATGACGAATACATTTGGGAAGTAAAAGCAAGAAGAATATATAGCCTCTTTTTCTCACTTTGCCTTCCTCTTTCTATTGAAAGAGTTTGTGAGTTTGTGACCTCCACTCTAAATAGCTGCACCTTAAATCTCGTGGTTCATCTGTGGATTTCAGTGTGAAAGACTTTCTGTTTGGATTTGGGTAGTGTCCCTTGATGCAGGAGAGACACATATTATCTTTATGTGCATCGACATATGCTGTACATAATAGAAAACATAATGCACCATAAGACAGCTGATGCCTGGCCTAGAGGAGTCTTCGTACAGCTATCTGAACAACAGTGCAATAGCATCCTTTGATAGGAGCTCCTGGAAAAAGTCTCTCCAAAAAGATCTCTCCCCTGTATGGTGAACACTGAGGGCTTCAGTGAAACAGTGAGACTGTACAGAGGTTTGGTGTTCTGCAAAGGTCTTTAAAATTCTGGTTTTTCTAAGCCCTTTTCATTGACTGAATGAATTTTTAATGATGGTGAAAGAGCAAGACAGTGGACTTAGAAGACATATCTGACTGTGACTGAAGATGATGTTTCTGCTTAAAAGACTTAGAGCTTCATACACAGAACCTCAGAGCTCATTCAAACTCTTCAAAGTATTGTGTATTTTACATTTTTCCTTTTTCCTATTACGAGAAAAAAGGAAATGCCAGTAAGCTCTGTGCCATGTTTGTATTTTAGGATTATGGAGATGCAGATAGACCAGAGCAATTTCTGATTTGTGCTGCTTTGTGTTGAACCTTTACTGCTCATTTCCCAGCAGCCACAGTACAAAAACTGGCTAAGCCAGGGCTGGAAATGGAAATGTCAGAAGATGTGCTCTGTGCTTCTGGACAATGTTTTAGAGCAGCTCAGCACGGACAGGTCCAGCCACTTTGCATCTCTCCAGTGTCAGGAAGGAGGCAAGACAGCAAACCACATCCAGAATTGAGACTTCTGCATTTTGGTCTCATCCTATTCTTTCTGCTGACTGACAAAAACTCTGTGATTTCTTATTCCAGCTATAGGCATTCAGGGATGAATGTCTGGAAGCTTGTACTAAATGGACTGGCACCCTCTTATTTTAAGGAAGATACACAAAACTGAATTGTTCCTTCCTGCAAGCCCTTGCTTGCCCTGTTGGCAGGGCACAGAGGAAAGCTAGTCATACTCCTGCCTTTCTACTTGATGGAGAACAGAACTTAAGAATTTATCAGTTTGTGGAGGGAGAAAAAAACAAAACATCTAAAGGACTGGCCTCTAAAACAATTGAAGTTTTGTCATCAAATCACCTGGCTGGTCTTGAAATCTTGGATATAGAGCTTAGGGAGGTGTTATGTAGCTCCTTTGGGATCACTGAATTAACAATTGAAATACATTTCTGACACCTCTCCTATGAGGAAAGGCTGAGAGAATTGGGATTGTTCCACCTGGAGAACAGAAGGCCCCAGGAGACCTTCTATCAGCCTTCCAGTACCTAAAGGGGCCTGCAGAGGGACTTCTTACAAGGGCATGGAGTGATAAGAAGGGATTTCATCTTGAAATTGAAGGAGGGTCAATTCATATTAGAAATTAGGAAGAAATTTTTTTTACAGTGAAGGTGGTGAGGCACTGGAATAGGTTGCCCAGAGAAATTGTGGATGCCTCATCCCTGGAAGTGTTCAAGGCTGGGTTGGATGGGGCTTTGAGCAGAAGACGTCCGTGCCCACAGCAGGCTGGGTGGAAGGAGATGATCTTTAAGGTCTCTTCCAACCCAAACCATTCTATAATTCTAATTTATTTTAAAATATATGTATTTAAAAAAGCAAACAACAAAACAAAAGGAACCCAATCATACAATTTCTTTTATAAGCGTTTCCCAAGCAAAAAATCTCTATGCACATAGCTGTTGTTATTTTTGCTAAGCCACATAATTTAATATTTCATTCTTAGTAAATATGCTAGAAAAATATTTACTTGGAGACATGATCTGTGTTGACTAATGAGATCAAACTAATTCAGACCAAAGCTGAATAAATAAGTGAATTTTAAATTGTTTGGGGTTTGACTTGCATGGGTTTTTTGTTTGTTTGTTTGAGTATTTTTTTTTTTTGAATGATAGAATATCATGTGTGAAATTAAGAGCAGCTGGAAATTAGGGTAAGGCAGAATTGAATCTGACCTGAGCTGACCCATCTGGCTAGCACTAGTCTTGCTACCTAGCAGCCTGAAAAATGTTGCAGTGGATCATATCCTTACTGTTTGAGTACTTCTTTGTAGCCAAGTAAATGGGAGATCATTGTCAATGTCAGGACTTTGAATCCCTGGTGTTTCATCAGTAAGTGTTTTAACACCTACTCAAAATCCAGTCAAGTGTAAAACTGTATAAAAAAGTATGTCTGCTTCATGAAGGGTTTTGGTTATTTGTTTTGACTGAAATTGAAAATGAAAGAATAGCAACATTTTTATCCACTAAGACATCAGCCTGATCTCTTGGCTGTTACGTACTGAGAGAAAAAAGGTCACCTTTCCTGAGCAATCTGTCCAGATCTACAGATCCTGGAGGGGCTCAGAACTACAAGCCTGCCACAGCCTGAAGTGTGAACTGGTCACAGCCCTTGGAGATGATTTTTTTTCCTTGGTAGCCCAAAGCACTCTCCTAGAGGTTGTATTTTAAGGTCAGATGGAAAACTGGTCTCCTCAGGCAGCATGATGAGCCATTAAGGAACCATCTAAAGAAGCACCCTGGGACTGGATGGTGGCCCAGGGCACTCACTCCTGGCTCTCCAGCAAATCTGCCACCAGGCATTTCAATTCCAACCAATCAGCAGATTAGAGTGAGAAATGGCTTTCTTATAGTATTTTGAGTTAATCCTAGCAACAAGCTTTTGGCCTGGAAGTCATAAATGTTGGGGTTTCTTTTTCTTTGCTGACAAAAAAGGAAGCTTCATATTTTTCCCTTGAAAACGTTAAGGAAAATTCCTGCTTTAAAATGAGATGGGTCTAAAGTGTGTGTGCAGACTGTGGGGACATCTGCTGGGATGCTGGGAAATGGCAGACTGCAAAATGCAGATGGTGGTGGAATGATTCAGGCACGAATGTGCCAAAAATGATTAATACTGCGGCATTCCCTCAGGGCTGACAGTTCCACGTTTTATCCACGAAGGAAATGAAGTGCCTCTATCTCAATATTTCTGGGCTGATCACTCTAGGAGAACACTTAAGACCTGCATAAGCCCATCCAGACATAAAAACGTGTAGAAAAGAGAGATCTGTGGAAATGCCCTGTAATCAAGGGTGAGCCAAAAGCAGCTGGCATGCTGTGGGGCAGAGCAGCTCAGTCAGCCCTGACCACGACAGCTTCCTGTGGCACTCTAGGGATGGAAGCGTTTTCCTTGCAGATGGAAATCAGAAACAACCTCTTCTTCTGCTGAGCCAGGACCAGCAGAGCTTCGGTGATGGGACTGGCACAACCACATGCTGCCACACTGCAGAACTGTGGTCTGAAATGAAACATCAACTTTCTCAGTGTTGTTATAAAAACTAATCGTGGCTTATGTCTGATGGTGTGTGCAGGTCTAAATTGAGCCAAAATTTTCAAATTTGTAGACTTTGGTAGAATCATGGAATGAATTCTGTTCCGATACTTCAGCGTAGCCTTAATAATCTTGCTAAGATTAAGGAAACTTTCATCTTTTCAGTTGTAAAAGGTGTGGCTGGGGAGATGATACATATCTGGCTATTAGGTCAAAATTACATTCAGCATTCAGTTTTCCTCATGTACTTCCCTATACATTTGTTTTGTCTGCATCTTTCTTTCTGAAATTGTGAGATGTTTCAAGGGCTGGAACCATCTTCTAGACTTGTGTCTGAAAAGTGCCTTGGCAGTGATATTTTCTGCAGGCACAAAACTAAAACAAGAGGTAGAGGCGTGCTCACTTTAGACTTTTCTCTGAAGTTTTCAGATGTCTGTGTACAGAACTCTGCATATTTAGACAGCTAACAGAATTTTCACAAACTCTGGCCCATTTTGCCCCGCACTCCACACTACACTGAGCTCAAACCCACTTTGCAGCCCAAGTCAATGTCAATGATAATCTATAGCTCTTTCTCCTGAATCTCTGGCATTCCATTTGGAAACTTTGTGGGGCATCACTGGGTGGAAATTGCCAGTAGAGATCAGGGGGAAGGTTTATTCACAGCTGAGTCAATTTTGTTAATGCAAAAATGGTGCACCAGACATCTGGTTAGAATTGTTTTTATTCCATCCTTAATAATGAATGACTTAAATATGAAAAATGTGAAGAAAAATGTAGGCTCCACCACCGTCTAAATACTCACACTGTATAATCTCCATACTTTTAGACACAGCAAAGCTGAAAAAGATAGGATAAACTATTTTTATTTTGCTAAGTTACAAATCCCATATAATTGTTCAAATAGATGTTAATACTGTGGTGTTCTACAGATATTTTAATTTTAAAGTAGAATTACTGGATTTATTGACTGCTTAGAGAAATAAATTAGTCCTAAATTATCCTAAGAGCATTAGCTGTAGACAGTGTAACTTTGATATGATAGATGCAAAAGTAGAAATTAAAATAGGATGTGTTAAACCAGATGATTTGTAAACTGATTATCCCAGGATATTAGGTTCCATTAAACGTAAATATATTTTTCTTGTTCTGTACTCAGGGGCGTGCCTCATTAACACACGAGAAGCAGCGTTTTGCCCAGGAACATGGTGAAATGAAAAATCTAGAAGAAATTGTTAAAGCTATAAAACCAACTGTCCTAATAGGTAATTTCTTTGACTTTAAAGCAATGACCTTATTCTTCGTTGGAAAAAAAAAAAAAATGGGGATGTGGCATTGTCTGAAGAGAAGATCAAGTTCCTCTGAACAGAGTTTACCTTTGTGTGTTTTCAGAAAACACTGGGTGCATAATGGACTCTATTAAGCAACTGAAAAATAGTAACTATCCAAGCATGTAACACTGCTTTCATTCTGAGCCATTCGTTTTACAGGGGAAAGAATCTGACTGGGCCTAAACATCTGATGGGGGATCTTACCATCTTCCTAAATTATTTCTGATGTAGTGTGGAAGGTGTAATACAAATAACCTCAAACTTAGAGTGAGAAAACAGCTAAGCTCATGTAAAGCTATGCAAGTGTGAGGGTGCTGTGTATCTGAGTCTTTTTGCTCACATTTATGTCCTGAGCCAACAGTCCTTTATGCAGACCAAAATGCAGATTTTATGAAGACTTTTTCTTTTGTAAAAGCTGAAGGATTATAATCTCAGTAATGGATTGTTCATCTCTGTAAAGTTTATACATTTCATTGCCTGCAATGGCTCAAGGAAAAGCCTTGATTTAGAGAGACCCAGTCTAAGAAACTGCAATGAAAAGAAAACAAAAGAAAATAAATAAATAGCCATAAGTTTTTTGTTTTACCTTAAATCTGAAGATAGTTGTAATTCTTACTGTTGGCTGTCCAGAAGCAGTTTTAGAAGACATTAAACATTTGGCAACTGAAGATTTAGCCAGAAACTAAGGTGTCTAACAGGTTCTTATACAGCTGGTCATCACAGAGTGGCTCAGCTGGTCTGTCAGAGCTTTTGCATCTAAGCATCCCTGTCCATTCATAGAATGTGAAGTACAGAGAACTCAGAGTTGCAAAAAATAGTAGTATGTGACAGATGATAGCATGTTCCATGTGGAATCAGTCAGAAAATACTCTGAGATGCCTTAAGGAAATGTTAGTCCTTAGGCACGACCTTCAAGCCAGCTCTGGGTGATGAGGCCCCGTTTCACCTCCCCCCAAAGACCTTGTGCTCTCCTCAGGCAGATCCCAAGCTGCCCTTTTACACTGGCACTGTCAGGATGCTCATTTGAGCATCAGTGACAAGATGTTACAGTACTGACCTGAGAAAGGCCCAAGTCCTAGGCTCTCCTCTCCCAGCCTGGTTTTTAATCCATTTCCACTCTCCAAGAGAGGGAAAACAAGCTCTTTTTCCTGCTTTTGAAACTCAGATGCTGTGTGGAAAGCAGAATGGGGGGTGTCAGGCACTGGGGTCTCTTGAGGATGAAGGAGGCTACTTTCTCTCCAAGCCAGGTGAGAGAGGCCTGTGGTAAAATAAAGATCCTCAGTTTCACTCCAAGATCTATTTATCTGTTTATTTTCACTGAAGGTGTGGATATCCTTGAATTCCCAGCTCTTGAAGATTATTCAGAAATACAAGTGTACTTGGCATCTCAGAAATATCACACACCTTCCTCTTTGGTCATGAATTATCTGAGGTTCAAGATCAAAGTACTGGCTGCAAGTCCACAATGCAGCAGAGTGCAGCCTAAGTTAGATGATTTCATCCTGCAAGAGTGGCATTTAGTTCCTATGAATAGCATTTCTAAGTGTGGACAGTATAGGGAATAGAAAAGCATCTCTGGTGCAGTGAAAAGGGATGTATTAAAAAAAATTGTTCCTGTCAGGGAAGACCTACACTCAAAATTATTATTTGTCAGCTCAGCTCAGATATAGAAGGCAGAGACTTCACTCATCATGTCAGAAAAAACTGAAATCTGATACAGTGGATTTGGGAGAAACTATCCAGTCTGTTGCACAAAACCTTAGGACCCAGCGCTGCATCTACCTAGTCCATACTGGACCTAGCTGCAGGTTAAGTTTTATCTTTTTTTTTTTTTTTCTCTTACACAAAGGGCCTGAGAAAAGGGAAAGGAGAAATTCACCAGATCGTACAGGGACGAATAGGTTCTGCCTTGTGCTAGGGATAATACTGAAGTTTCACTATTGCAAAGTCTTTTACACAAAACTTTATTTCAACTACATGTTAGGAAAAACGTTGAACTCCATTTTAAAGAGGGAAAGAGAAAGGAGCTCTGTATTTTACAAGTGATGTGCATGTCTTACCTTGAACTAATTTAATTTGTCTGCTTGTTATGTGTGTGTTTTTCTTCTTTAGGAGTTGCTGCAGTTGGTGGTGCTTTTACTTCACAAATTCTTCAGGATATGGCTGCTCTGAACAAACGTCCTATAATTTTTGCTCTCAGCAATCCCACCAGCAAAGCAGAATGCACTGCTGAGCAGTGCTACAAATACACAGAGGTAACCAAAGATTAACATCTTTCCAGTCTTAAGTCATGAGAAGTAAATCTGAAATTAAATTTTAAAAGGGAGGAGGGCAGAGGGTGGAGTAGCATTAGGCAGAGTACTAATCATTACTCTGTACATAGATAAAATGAGTTAAATTAAGTAACAGATTTTTCAGATTTTATTTTCAAGACAATTTCACTGAATTCACTCATGCTTGCACTCCATAAAAAACATTCCATAGCTTTTATGGTGTAGACAATGCTCACAATCTTTATTATAACCAAAGCATCAGTCACCATCAATCATTAAAGCATTGTCTGGTTTTGAACTGTACCATTTTATGTAATATATACACACAGTGGTGTGCTCTCATTTGAGATTTCATAAATACTCTATAGGGTAAAAAAGTATATCAATACATGAAACAGAATCTTTAAAATCATTCTGGATTAAGAACTGGGGTCATTGACTCTTCAAGTTTTGTATTACATAAACACAGGTTAAAATTAAGAGAACTGTCCTTGCTTATTTATTACAGAAGTATTGACAAACACATTATCCTGTAATTCAGCCTAGAATTTAAACTGTATGTGTACCTGACTGTATGTGTTGCAGAGTGGATGTATTTGGGTTTCTTGTCAAATACAGGGCATTTTGAATGACAGTTCCTCAGTGTTTAAAAGACAAATTTAGCATGTCCATTCTCCACAGCACAGATGTAATTACAGCACAGTGCAGGAGCCAGGGAAGCAACCTACATGTAGGGTTGGTTGTAGTGGGTAACCACAGGCAATAAACAGAGCAGAAGACACTCTGAAGTATTTGACCTGTCACCAAAAGGTATAATAAGCAGGCCAGGATTATAGTGCATGACACCAAACAAAACAGCTCTTTTTCTGAAGGGCTGAATAGCAACAGTGGCCAATTTTAAAATGCACTATAGTGCATTTCAGTTTACAGTTCTCTAAAACAGGCAATGATATTTCTGAGACAAAGTGCCTCTGAAGTATTTAACAGTGATAGTTATCACTTTAGCAGTGCCAGTGTAAATAAAGGCTGGCTTTTGGGCTGCAGACACTGAGACTGTGCAGTGCCACTCCCACATAAACTGCAACCTAAACTGAATTAGAGGCAGATCTCTTGTCCTCAGGACAAGTGTTACTGTGTAACTTGTACCCTATAGCTAAATTCCCTTAAGTCCCCCAAACAGGGCTCTTCCCTACTGCCTACCTGCACCAGTCTGGGCATGATGCTGTGCCCTGCTGGCCACAGTCCTACCTGGCATTACCCAAAAATCTGCAGGGAAACATTCTAATTGTTCATCAGTACTGGCAGGTGCCTGAGTTGGTGCCCTCACCCTACTCAGGTTACAAAGAGGGAGTCCTGGCAGAGGAGGTTCCACACCGACTTGTGCTGTGTGGCTCTATGGGATGATGTTCCTGGGACAGAGCTTGCACCTCTGTCATTCTGTTGAGCTGTGGAATGGGCTCAAGGGCCTGAAGTGAGGGATTGGGAAGAAAAGAGAGCTCTGCCTGCCCACAGCTCCTCAGAAATCACCTCATCCAGAAGTGTGACATTTAGTGTCCTTTTTTGGGGTGCTTTGCTATTGGGAAAAAAGTCCAGTAGCATCATTTGTTGCTACCATAGCAATATTGCCCACTTTGGGTTTTACAGCTCTGTACTTCCCATGGAGCTTCTTCTGGCATGGATGCACAAAGTGAATAATGACTGCTGGCTTCAGTTTCCCTCTTTCTAAATTGTACAGATAGGGTTAGACAGCCACAGAGAATCACCAGTGATCTCCAGGATCAGCATCCTGATGTTCTTGACACACATTCAGGCAAATAGCTCTAACACCCTCTCAGAAGAGATGCTAAATAGATGCAACCCAGCTTCCACAGGGGTGGATATTTTAAAGGATGTGAGAAATATTTCAACAGCAGTCTCTCAATTAATGAGCTTTCTTTTTCTTCCTACAATTTAGGGACGTGGGATTTTTGCCAGTGGAAGTCCTTTCGATCCTGTCACTCTTCCAAGTGGACAAACTCTCTACCCTGGACAGGGTAACAATTCCTATGTGTTCCCAGGAGTTGCCCTTGGTGTTATTGCATGTGGAATGAGACATATTGATGAGCATGTATTCCTCACGACTGCCGAGGTACTGTATTCAAAATTATTTAAATTCCCTAATTTTGTGACTTTGTATTAGTGAGCAATTAAACAGGAAGAGCTAAACTTTAAAAGGGAAAAATACTGCTTTCTGTGTAAGGCCTTCATTTGCAAGGTGTATTATTCTTCATAAATTGTATTTGAACAAGTAATTTTTAAAAAGTTAACACTTGGCCTAGGGTCACCTGACATAAAGTTTACCTTCTGTTGGGAAGGAAAAAAAGAAAGTTTTCAGTGCTGTCTGACTGCAGGTAAATGCACATTTGTACAGTTGGCATACACAAGCACATAGGTTTGATTTTAGATTGAAAGGGATTACTATTATTGATGTTAGTAGCTTTGGGGGCACTCGTGTGTTTTGCTTATAAAAAGAGTTTGAATTTGAATTAGAAAGCTCTGGGCAATGCACCTTGGTCTGACCATGTCCATGCAAAGTAATTGAAAGCCTGATACTTTGGGGGTTTTTAAAGGGTATGGAAATAAGGAAGAAGGCTACCCTCAGTTTACCACCTTAACTCCAACTGACCCAGGCTCACTTCAGGGGGAATTCCTGCCCAGTCCAGTCCACACCAGCTACAATCCACAGCACTTCATTGAAGTGCAGTGTCCTACTCTCCCAAGAAGCTGTATATGCACACATACATTACATGGATAATGTAGGCAGTGCACCAAGGAGGCCTCCAAGCAATAAATAGGAACATGAGACTTATGGAACAATAAATAAGAGGGGGAAAAAAGAGTTTGAATGCATTATTCAGCTCCTGCAGCTTCTCTAAGGAATATTTAATTCCAGATTCTTGTTCCTTTTGTTCTCTTCATGGTTTAAAGGGAAGAAGGTGGTCCTTGGCTATCACTCAAGGGCAGCTAATAGGCAGTGTGATCCTATGACAGGCAGTATGTTATACTCGCATACTGTCCTTGTTGGACTGTCAGAGGTTTTTTACGATGCATGCTATGGCATCTTTAAAGAGGTTTGCTGACAGCCTGCTGCCTGTAAGAAAGACATTCACAATTTCCATCTTTAAAATTAGTAGAAAGCCCAGCCTGTCTCCACTGGCTTTAACCATCATAGAAGGGCAGTGATCCATCTCCTAAGCCTTTGGATAATTATATCTTCCCTTTAAATCCTCCCCTGTAATTTCAGTTGGATGTGGTGATCCTCACTTCCTGGTCTAAACTGCTCTGTTAGAGTTGCCTTACTTCATTGTAGAAGTTGCTTTATTTTGGTTTATGTGAAATGGTTCTTATATATTGAAAGCTGATGACAAAAGGTGACAGTCTGTGAAGTCAGAAAAAAATCACTTCTGAACAAAGGAATGTAACAGTCAGGGAAGCAAAATAGTACCAGAAATTGTGAGGAAGCTTTTAAATTCCCACTTGAGGTAGAGGTTCTTTCCTGACTCTTTTGTACAGGTTTTGCTATACAGTTGCCTGCCCCTAGTAAACTCTCTAGAAATGTTTGACATATAAAAATGTGGGGTTTGTCTTGCATAGAAAGTTCTGTTGGTGGCAGGATCCCTGGGTAGCTGCTCCCAGCTCCCCTTACTGCTCCCAGCTCAGGGCTTTCACATCTTGTCTCTCACATGTGAGGGGCTGTGGGGCTTGGGCTGAGCTGACGGGTGCCAGAGGAGTCTGCCAGAAGAGATGTCAGGGATGTGAAGGCTGGCAGGGCTGTGTAGGCCCTTAGCTGAAAAATTACACTGCAAAGCAAAAGCAAAAATGCTCTTTTTGTTTTATTTTCTTGGCTTTTTAAATGGAAGGATAAAATCAGAATAGTTTCATGGGGGTTTCACAATAGTGCTTAAATATTCTTCATTTGAAATGGAAGCATCCAAGATGCTGCAAAATTTAGAGAACAAAACTCATGCATTTTGGGTAGAGGGACCTTCTGAGATTGCCAAGGCAGCTTACCTGAGAAAAATTTTAAAAAGTCATCAGCCCAAGCTGCATGCCTGCAGCTCCTGCTTCTTGCTTTGCCACCTCTCCAGTTAAATCTGATTGAAGTCACAAATAAGTAGGTATTATAACTAGAACAGATTTTGCTTTCAATGTTCTTTTCTTCCTGCCAAGTAAAATAGAGTGTGATTTTGACTTTGGATGATGAATCTAAGGTACCCTAAGCTGTAATACCTCTTAACTGTGGGCAGTTGTTCTGTGGTGACAAGGGATGTTGCCTATTCTTTTAAAGTCCTACCAAACACAACAGAAGAGGCAGAGAATTATGAACTAATGAAATATTCTTGCATGTGTGACCTGCATTTTAGTTCAGAAATAGTCCTACAAATTCTTTTCATTATGGAGAATATGTCCTCCAAAAACCAAGACACCCCCACTTCCTTTATGCCATTTTGTCTTGGTTGCCTTTCACTTAGGTTCTGCAATAACGCTTCACTAATTTTTCTATTAAAAAACCCTTGAATTAATTAATATTTAAAACATGAAAACAGCCATACTGGGTTGGACCCTAGGTCCAACCTTGGTATCTTCCTGTGAAAGCAATCAATAACAGAAGCTGAGGAAAAGAGGATAAGTAAGAGAAATGCAAAACAATCCTTCTGCTGAAGTGGCTTCTCAGATTCTGGCAACATTTACTGTATTGCCTTCCTGTGCTGGATGTTTTATCCCTGTATGGATTTTTGCCTCATAGATAAGCCTAGTGGCTTTTAAACATGTTTATACATGTTTAAAACATTTTTATATGTATAAACATTTTAATATGTTTATACATATAAAACATGTTTATACACTTGAACATCTTTTGGCAATTAGTGTCACAATTTAATTATGAGTCCTGTGGAAAAAGAAACTCACAATTTTCTGCTGTTTGATGATTTGGTTTCCCTACAGCCTCCACAAGAAATGTTTGCCTTCAGTTGTCTTTTGCATTTCCTTTCAGTCTTGTCTTTTTCTCCCAAGTCTATTTTATTATTTTTGTCTCCTTGATCAAAAAATAATTTTTTTATTATCTTTTTCATTCTCTATACCCCCTAATGATTCTACCCCATCCTTGTTTGAAGTATGTGGAGAAAAACCACACCCTGCTCAAAGTGGTGTTACAGTTTGGATTTATACATTGGCACAACTATGTCTTCTGTGACACCTTTTATTTTCTCAGTAATCCCAAATTCATCACTTTTTCCCCTGCCACTGATACGATGCTCGCAAGGAGTGTTTTTCAAACATCACATGAAGAGGGTGTAGTTCTTTTTGGAAATGCTTGGGTTTCTGTTTTTGCATAGTTTTCTGTGCTGTTACAGGAGTATGTCTGAAGGAACAGCATGGCATCTATACAGTTGATCTTGCTATCTCTCCCACTTTGAGCACTGCCCAAATATTTTGTGCCTGGCCTTCTATCAAAAACAGAATCACAAAAGAAAAGTATTCCACTCCTGAACCTTTAATTTTCAGCGATGCATTGCAGTAAGAGCAACTTGCTGTCGATTTCTTCAACTTTTATATTTCCTGCAGAGCCCTCTCAAGCTGTTAACATCAGGGACCTCATGTTGTAAGCACCTCCTTACATTCAGATGCTCATCAAAGGGCTGTGGATTATTCTGAAATAACCTGGTTGCTGTTATGGAGAGCAGTAACTTGATTTTTCATTCTCTTAGCTCCCCCTAGAGGGTTTTTCTCTGCTGTATTTCTCAGGATGAGGTTTAAATGTAAACAAACACCTTTTCTTCACTTGTTTTACTCAAGAGCCTGTTGCTCTTGTCAGCATTTTCACTCCAAATGGAAAAACTTAGGACAGCTACCAACATTCTGGTTAGACTTCTCAAGAGAACACTGAGTTACTTTGAACCTGGAATTAGTTTAGTTCAAACTATTTACCTACTTCTGCTGGAAGGGATGCCTCCAGACACCTGTTTTGATGCAGCCCTGGATGTTTACAAGCATTTATACAGGGTCCTATTACCCTCATGCAACAGGAACTGCGGGAAGTTTTGTTTGTGTTTCATTTCAAGTATTTTCCTAGATTATTCCCTCAAGAGTTAACTTGCTTTCTTTTGGGCTTTCTTTGCTTGCTTTCTCTTTGGGCTTTGTTATCAGTTGCAAGTCTCAGCGTTTCCTGGACTTTGCTGGTGTTTTCAGAACCTCTTGGTGGGTCATACATGGCTCCACCAAGTGTTATCCAGAGCAGAGTTTTCTGTCCACATCTGGATCACCCTGAAAGGCTATTTCAAGTCCCCAAAAGACAAACAAATTGTAGCTAATGATAGCAGAAATACCAGCTGCCAGTAATTTCATTCAGAGCATTTTACACTTAAGGGTTTCAGTTCTGTTCCCTGCACAGGTTAATGTGACAATTGTCAGAATGACAGGTGCTTCTTTATATTTCAGAAGTCTTTGAACCTACTGCAATTGTTGGCTAGAATTTGTATCTCACAATGAACTATTTGCTAGTTTATATGTGCTATGGACTTACTCAAGACTTAAGTAATTTTTATTGTCTGAGTGAGAAAAAGGCATAACTCCCTACATTTCTAATTCTTGTGTAGCTTTTCCTAATGACAAAGTTGGTTCTCAAAAATGCTGTTTAGGTGGATTAAGCAGTATCGGTGATTTGCCAAAGCAGAAACATTTCTTTGCTAAGGACAATATCACTGTCTAATCGAGTTACAGCTGCATCTGCATGTCAAGTGAAACATGTTTGTGTTATTTCAGGTTATAGCACAGCAAGTTACAGAAGAGCATTTACGGGAAGGTCGCCTCTACCCTCCTTTAGTCACCATCCAGGACGTGTCACTGAAAATCGCTGTGAGGGTAAGACCTTCAGCATTTTGTGGCTTCTTGTCTTCCCACCAGCTCTATGTAGTTTGATTTTATCACCTAACACACCTTCACACAAGTTGGTTTACATCAATCTATACTGGACATGTAGCAGTTTCAAAATTAAATTTTAAATTCATAAATGTAAATGTAATCCAAATACAGTGAGAGCTGTGGAACTACAGCAAGTGTGTATGTCTGTAGAGCACAGACTGCTGTTCACCACAGTCATGCCAGCTGCACAGCTGAAGGAGTTTTGGCCCTTCATGGTTATCAGTTTCAACTTTTTTCTTGTCTTCTGTGACCTTTTATTCTACAATTATTGTTTTCTCTCCTTGTCACCTTACTGTAATTCCACCTCATATATGCTTCTGACAGAATAACAAGGAGCCCTCATACTTGAAACAGTTTCCACAGCTTCACTCTTTCTGTGTATTTAAGAAAAGAAAAATCCTTCTCAAAGTTCATGTCTTCTTAGGCAAGTAATAACTCTGTTTTGTAGATGTGAAAATGTTACTTAAATTCCTCAGGCAAAATCAAATTGGCTCTGTGTTTGGCAGAAACACAGTGATAGAAATTCCTCCTCTATTGGTGCATGTTACAGAAAATACAAAAGAAGGAAAATGTTACCAAGTGATTCTTTCTGCCTGTTCTCTGTTGAAACTTTATTCCTGCAAATACTTATTCTGGCTCATACAACCCATCTCAAGAGGTTTAGCAATGGCCTCTGCCTTTTCCAGGAGAGGAACACTATCAAAATATTTTGAAATACCAAGCACTGGGTAAAAATTCAGACCTTATTCAACTACAATAATTATGTGCACAGACCTGAAGATATCCTTACATAAACACCCAAAGTGCTTCTCAATCAAATTGAGTTGGTATTCAGATTAATCCTAGAAAAGAAGTCTTAATAAGGTGACTTGGGGTCTCAGCTCCTCACCAAACTAGAACATTTATGTTTTAAAGAGGGCTAAGGAAAGTAGGAAGAAGAACCTCCCTTTTATTCAGAGGAGCATTGGAGTATTTGCCAAATAGTTTCAAGCAGATCTTTTCACAGTTCTGTTGCATAAAACCTGTCTGCCAGACTTCCTTTGTTTCACTGTTGAATGTCCAGTCTAAAGATATTTGTTTCTCAAGTAGGTGATCTTCAGATGTGAGAGGCTACTTTGATGTGTTGAGAGAGCTCCAACCCCTTCTAAACTTAATTTTTGTTGCAGCTGTATTTGTAATGCATGATTGATTCACTTAGGTATGGTTTGAGTGAGGGAAGAGCAAGCAAATATTTGTATTTCCCCCAGCCATCCTGTGCACTGCATAGGACTATTTTTTCCCATGAGTTTACTTTTTTTGAAGTATATTATCAAGCTATGGCAAATACTAAACGTCTCTAATATGCAAGGAGCATGGAAGCTTTGAACAAATCACGTTTTCTTACAGTGCTTTGGGAAGATGGTAAACAAGGATAAAGTGATGAGAGAAAAGCAGAAATTGTATCTCAGTGCTTGGGGCTTGTGGAATATTTTATCCACCACTGCACAGTAAAAGCTGAGGCTCTCCTGTGCAAAGAGGAGCACTGTATTTGTAACAGCCTGAATGTGTAATCCTGTTCAGAGTAGCCCAGGTCAGACACTTAAACACAAACATCATCCTGTCGTAGTCTCATTCACAGGTACTAACCCGGATCCAGTGTGAACACAGGTGACTGCCAGCACCAGGGAGGGTGAAGTCTCATCTTGTTTTTGAACTAAGTCCTGCTTTTAAGTCCTGTTAAGTGTACTCAGTTTATCAGCACTAATTAGGATTTGAATGCATCTTTGCAGATTGCAGAAGAAGCCTACAGGAATAACACTGCCTCCACCTATCCTCAGCCCAAGGACCTCGAAGCCTTCATCCGCTCTCAGGTGTACAGTACTGATTACAACAGCTTTGTGGCTGACTCCTACACCTGGCCTGAGGAGGCCATGAAAGTCAAACTGTAAATATTTAATGAAGAACGAACAAATCAACTGCAGTTAAAAAGCATTAAAATATTAAGGTTATTTCTGCCTAGGAAGCCTAAGAATAGCTAATTTTTTTAAGATGAAGAAAACTTTTTCTAATTCATAGTAGCTGGTTAGAAACTCAGATTAAGAAACCATCAATTATACAAATAAAAATTAATCTGAGAAATGTATTTGTGTTTGGTTATTTTGATTGTTATTTTAATTGAGATATCCTACACTACAGTTTGACAGATCTTTTTGAAAAAAGTGGTTGTATCTTGAGTCAAGAGTTTTGTCACAAACATAATGGGAACTTAAGCAGATAAATGGACACTTAAAAATGCATTTGATGTTTTATCCATTACAATCACAGTGCAATTTGCATAATTTGTGAACCTATTATTTAAAAAAAACCCCCAAACTTTAAACAACCCTAAGGTTAGAATATTTTATTCCAGAGAAAATCCTTACTGGTCACTCTTGTGTGGAGTTATGAAATGAAAATTTTCTAAGAGATCAAACATGCAGAACCTTTTGTTAACATCTAATTAGAACATTTTAACTTACTAACAATAACACTGAACATTACTAAAATTTAACATAAGCTAAGGTAATGTCCTGCATAAGATCAAGGATTTCATTCCCCCACCAAGATAACCACTGTTCTGATCCATTGCAAATGTTGGCCTGATTTCTTGAACTCCATGTTCTTGACAAAAAGGGAGTATCAAAATGCCAGGAATAGACTTTGAGGAATTTTAAGTTGTTAAACAATTACCACTCCAAGAAAAATGTAACATATTTTGTGGATGGTTCTGGAAACAAAGGTTACTTGAACATTTTTTCTATTCTCTGTTTCTCTGTAATCTTTACTAGAGAGATTATCTCTAGAAAACCAGATATTAATTTTATGTCTAGCTCTGTCACAGCTGCAGATTACAGGTCCCAAATTCAGAAAGAGTGGTACTTTCTCCCTCACTGCCTAATGGGAACAAGTCAACATTGCCTCACTGTGCTTTAGGCAGAAGTTATGATCACACAAACAGTACACTTACCACAGGGAAGGAAAAGACATTAATCATACTCTGAGCAACCAGAAACACTCTGTATTTCAGTGCCATCCTCTGCATTGCAATGTATTGCTATTTGTGAGAAGGGTATTGAAACATTTTCTCATGTTTCATTTGAAATAAAATAATATCTATTATTTATGTTGTCATCAGCTGAGTGTGCTGAAACACAGTCTTTGAACAGCTGCTGTTGAGTGCCTGGGTGTTGGAGTTGGTCAGCCAGACCTCTGCAGCCAGCAGTGAGTCTGCTGTTATTGCTTGGTACCCATTTTCACATGAAGGCACTCAGGCACAGAGTGGGAAGTGGTGGGCTGGTGGTCCTTCAAGACACAGCTGCTGGGGACTTTTCAGTAGTGTTCTTCAACTGCATATTATATTGATGACCTTTAAATATGATCATGGAACACTCACTATCCATATCCACACTCAGCACGCTTCCCCTCAGGCAAACGCTGCCTAATGAACCATTAACAGCATTGCCTCTTACAAGCTGCTGGAAAATTCTCTCCATACCAATTTGACAGAGGATTCTTCAAGTTATTTGTATTTTCATGTAATATTAAATATATATATATATGGGGGCTTTTTCCTATTTTCTGTATTTTACCTGTATTTCCTTATGTAACGTAGGGAGGAAAACTAAACTATATCTCATCTGACCCATTTCCATTTCCAAGGTGTTTGGCCTAACAGTGTACACATAAAATGCCACGAATTGAACAGATGGAAAGCTGTTATTAACATAACCAGACAGACACTTTGCTGTATGACATCCTTGTCTCTAAATTGAAGAGATGGATTTGATGGATGAATCACTCAGCGGGTAAGGATGGTTGGTTGCAAAGAGCTGCAGTCAGGGGCTCAATGTCCAAGGGGAGACCAGTGAGAGTGCCATTCCTCAGGGGCTGGTATTAATGTTGTCAGTGACATGGACAGTGGGAGTGCACCCTCACCAGTGGGTGATGGCACCAAGCTATGTGGAGCAGTCAGCACACTGGAGGGGGAAGGGGTGTTATCCAGAGGGACATAGAGAGGGGGTCTGTGCAAGCCTCATAGTGTTCAAGGCCAAGTGCAAGGTCCTGCCCCTGGGAAGGGGCAATCCCAAGCACAGAGACTGGGTGGAGGATGGACTGAGAGCAGCCCTGAGAAAGAGGGACTTGGTACTGGCAGACAAGCTCAACATGAGCCAGCGATGTGCACCTGAAGCCAAGAAAGCCACCTGTATCCTAGGCTGCATCAAAAGCAGCATGGCCAGCAGGCTGAGGGAGGTGATTCTCAGCTTCTGTTCCCCTTTTGTGAGACCTCAAATGGACCATTGCATCCAGCTCTGGGACACAAACATAAAAAAACCATGGAAGTCCAGAGGAGGGCCACAAAAAATGATCAGAGGGCTGGAGCACCTCTCCTGTGACAACTGGCTGAGAGAATTGGGATTGTTCAGCCTGGAGAAGAGAAGGCTTTGGCAAGACTTTATAGCACTTTCCAGTAGCTGAAGGGAGCCTACAAGAAGGGTGGAAAGGGACTTTTACAAGTGATGTAATGACAGGACAAGGGGGGAATGTTTTAAACTGAAAGAGAGTAGGTTTAGATGAGATGGGAAGCAATTCACGCACCACAGTACAGATGAGGAGACAGAAGTGTATAAACTAACACACTGTGGAATGTTTGTTTATCACCTTGCAAGTGCTTTGAGGCACGGCTCACAGAGACAAATGCCAGTTACAGAGTCTTAGAAAATCAGTGAACGTGTCTCAAAAATACGTGGCAGTTCAGCACAAAGGCTGAGATTAACTACTTGAACCGTTCACCTCAGATGTTAGTTTCCCTTTTCACAGTAGCTGTAAGGCAAAGTATTTCAGTGTTAGCAACACCTCTTGCTCTCCAGAATTAGAACTCTTTATAAAACAGTTTCTCTCAGTTGTCTGAAAGTTTGCCTTCAACACCAAATAAAATCTGAAAAACATGTCCACTTTGATGCTGTTTCAGGAATTCTAGAAACTGGCCAAGATCCATGTGATAGTCATTCCTCAGGCCATAATCACCATGTGCCTGAAACTGCAGGTCTTCAAAACTGTGAAAGAGACGAAGATTGTCAATGCTTCCCTCTGTTTCTATATTTTCCACATGCTTACATGAGATATGCTTCCAGTTGGGATATCTAATAACACGCCAGAACTCGTCACAGTTTTCTCGGAGTCCCTCCACACAGATGACACCAGGTTTCCCAGTTAGGCAGAAGCCAGTCAGATTTAACTTCTTTGCAGAGTCAAAAATCTTTTTCCGCAGTTCCTGCCTGTATATGTGATGGCTGTAGATCCACATGCGATGCAGCACTTCCTTAACCCCAACTTCTTCAGAAGCACACTCAGCTGAGGCCTTACTGTTTTCCAGGAAAGGCAGGCTGTTGTCCTTCACCCACTGCACAGCCTCGCATACACACAGATCTCCTGGATCCAGAGAGCTCATGTGAGATGCCAGACGAGTATTGAGCTGTAGCTGTTGCTGCCTGTGCAGAGCATCTGATCTGGCAAAGAGCTGAGGAGCCACCTGAGGGTACAGATGAGGCAGAAGAACCTGCAATTCCACCTTTACCTTAAAAACAGAAGACACACATACACACAGAGAAAATTATTTCTGCAGCTACTGAAGACATGCTAAATTCTTCTTCCCTGTCAGAGACAGATTATGAGGAGATGTAATCAAGATTGCACCATCCTACTGACTGGAATTACTTCCACTTTTGTCCCAATAACCTGTTCTTTTGCCTGTTCCTTTTCTTCTGTTGCATCAACATTTCCCATGTTATCCAGGCAGGTTTTGTGCTGTTCATAGGAGTAATGCTGTGGCTTGGGAGAAGGTACACACCTTCGAGTGTAACCCTCGAGGGATATTTGTAGCTCAGGGTTACAGCAATGAATGGCTGGAATCAAGGGCTTTTGAGAATCTCATCCCTTAACAAATGCACATGACTAAAGAACTCAGCCCAGCTGCTGGAAAAAAAGGCCAGGAGTTACATGAAATGGTGTTTGTGATTGTACCTACTGTGGAGACACATGGCAGGAGTGTTGCAAATACTTGATCTTAAAGGTTGCTCCCAACCCAAACCATTATGTCCAGTACCATTATTTTAAGCAAGTGTTCACTGTAAAGAGGAATCAGGATTGTAAGGGATGACAAGACTGGTGTATGTTTCAGGGAGACCTCTAGATTATCTTACTGATCTCTTATGAACATTATTGAGCTGTTGACTTTCTCTTGATTATTCCTACAGTGCCTTCAAATGGAGCACCACAGTTCTCTGGCAGCTGAACCCTGCCTCTAGTCCAAGAGCAGGAAAGGATTTATGTGTCCTCAGTGCTTCAAGCTCCTGTAGGTATTAGGGGGTACTCCCTGCAGTGTACAATCATATGATTAGTCCTGTAGAGAGAAGTGAATCATGAAATGTCTAATTATCTTTCCAAGTTCCTTGACAATCTGCTGTGGGGAAAAAACCCACTACTCCTACACAAGCCCTTCCTGCATGGTTCATAAAACTTCTTTCCGAATGTTGATGAAAGGGTGCAGTTTAGAAAGATACTTAAGTTTGTACCTAAAGTTTCAAAAATACCATGGGGCCATCTCATTACCCAGTAAATTGTTCTAATGTTTGATTACCTTCGTTCCATGGAAAATGGCTTTTAGGCTGAGTCTGTCAGTTAGTCACTGCATTAGGATGCACTCAGACCTGTGTTCTCTGTGCAAGTATTTACATCAATTCAGTCCTTTCCTTCAATCAGTTAAACTATTGTAACTCCTTATACTGCAAGTTTGTTTTCTCTGCTCATAGGCTGGTTTTGGTTTTGTGTTCTTGTGACTCCTCATTGCATTCTGCCACTTGGGGCTATTTTTACATTATTGTATTTCTAGTGCAGATGTTAGCAGCAGCCAAGATTTTCTGTTACTCTTGACTTTTCACACATCAAACAAACATGCGGTGGCTTTTTTACCCCCTTCCTTCCGGGCAGTTTTCAAGTGTGTGCAGGAGTAAAGACAACACCACCCATGAACGAGTCTCCCTGGCAGCTCTCACCTTCGCCTCCCCTACATCGAGAGCGATGCGATATTCCAGCTGCGGGGGCAGGGCTCCGTCACCATTCCTCAGGTAGCGCTGGATGCTGGGCACGGCATCGGCATCCAGACTGAATTCTCCTCTTTTGGGAAACATCGAAAGGAGCATTTCCACTTCCAGCAGCTGGAGCTCCAGGCATTCTTTCACCGCGGCAGCCATTGTGCTGCCCTCCACGCAGACCTGGAACGAGAGGGCTGGAATCAAACCCCGGGGTTTAACACATGGTTCAGCACCACAAGGAAGCCCCACGATGCTTTAAGGGCAGAATTTGGTTAAACACGGCTGGACACAGAGCGCTCAGCAGCCCAGCCCTCTCGGGCCCGCAGCGGGCAGGAGTGGTCAGGCGGAGCCTTGCGGGCCCTGCCGGGCTCAGGGATGGTGTCTGTGGGCAGCGATACATTCATTATTTATGTTATTTATCAGCAGATACACCCCGTGTTGTCTGGGTGTCTTGGTTCAACCCCAGCCGGCAGCCAAGCCCCACACAGCCACCACCCCAAGCCGCGGGATCGGGGGAGAATCGGGAAGGTAAAAGGCAAAAAATCCAGCGGCTGAGATAAAGAGTTCCATAGGGAAAGCAGAAGCCGCGCACACAAGCAAAGCGAAGCAAGGAATGAATTCCCTGCTTCCCATGGGCAGGCGGGTGTTCCGCCATCCCCAGGAGAGCAGGGCCCCATCACACCTAATGGTGATTTGGGAAGACAAACGCCATCACTGCAAATGTCCTCCCCTTCTTGTTCCCCAACTTCATATCCTGAGCATGATGTTTCATGGTCTGGAATGTCCCTTTGGTCAGCTGGTGTTGCCTGTCCCAGCTGTGTCTCCTCCCAACCTCCCAAGCACCCCCAGCTCCCTTCCCAGCCTGGCAGTACAAAAATCAGAAAAGGCCTTGGCCCTGTGTAAGCCCCGCTCAGCAATA
>VYXD01004021.1:172277-276783 GCA_013397195.1 Hylia prasina | reverse complement strand
AAAAAAGACAAAAATAAACTGGAAACAAATTGAAAAAATGTGCCCCTTGTATTTTTTTTTTTTCATTTTTTTTAAAGACAGAACTCAAGACAACAAAACATTTACTGTAAATAGTAGGCACTATAATCAATATGAGCCACCAATATTTAAACTTGATTCAGGCCACATCCAGAACTTCTCTTATTTACAAATATTTAACTTAAATACAACATTAAGTATTTCATTACATACAAAATAAGAAAAGAATACTTTACAACTGGGAAAGATACAGTATTTCATTTAGATAGTTACACTACATATAGGCTGAGTAGTACCAGTTTGGTTCATGATTTTATGACGCCTTCAAGAAAATCCTTCTCGACCATTTCTTCTATCTTCTGTCTTGCTTTGCTGGAGAAGGTCTTGAGGTTCTCCATTTTTATGTCCTTACTTGGAAAACAGTTGGGGTAAAGGACAGGGCTCCCTGAGTGTCCAACACATCTGCTTGTGACTTTGCTGTTAAAAACTTGGCTGAGCACATTGAAGAAAGGCAAGAGCTGCTCAATGCTGCGAACGGTGTAGATGGTTAAAAGCAAGTGACCTGGTTCCCAGCTTAGTGTTTTCCCTGAGCCATCCTCCTCCGGGTTTTTCTGCAAACACAGAGACATGGGAAATAATACAGGACAAAACAGGAAAAGCACAGGAGAAAATGGAAGACTAATGTATAATACAGTACTTTTCCAAAGTCCAAAAATATTTGTCCCATCAACACACCAATGCTGAAGTGAAGCTTCCAAAGCAGATCCTCTGCTCCCCCTCACCATGCCCTGCAGAGGCAGTGTCTGGGAGTGTACAGGTGGCAGTCAGCTGATGCTAATGGAAGAGTTGCACTGGGCATTTGAGTCCAACACCTCAGCCCAGGGTTGTCCCAAAGCAAGGCAGCCCCCACCACGCAGCCCTGTGGAGCTGCTCCCAGGCAGGACCCTGTGGGCAACACAAAGGGCCCAAGCTGGTGAGACCTGGAAGTTGTGAGCTACTTCAGCTGCTTTTCAAAGCAGGCTTCTCTCTGGTGACACAAACACACTTCACCAGCTGATAGTGCCAGCATCAGTGATGATAAACCCCGGAGGAGGTTAAAATAGATAAAAGGATTTTTACTTTGCAGATTGAGTTCAGAGTTTTTGGGAAGAGTAAAAAGCAGTGCTATTTCTAGTATCACAACACACATGGACATTCTGAGAAACACCCAAAGTTGTTCTCAAAGGAAAATGGCTCAGTTACTCCTTGTGTATTCTCAGAACTCAGTTATTATGTTCCTTCCATTTCATGGCAAGGGGAGAGTGCCGAAGAAAAGAATTTCAGGAACCCCACAAGTGAAGGCAGCAGTCACACACCAGATGTTCACCACCAGCAGCATGCTGCTGTAACCCTGCTTAGGGCTGCCTTAAATATCTGCACTGAAATACCCAAGCACCAATATCCAGGTTCTTATTCAGTTCTTCCCTATTTCCTTTATCTTTGAGTCAAAAGCCATACTCAAATCTAGACAGTAAGGTGCTATCACCACTAGAAACCCTTGTTTGTACTGTTACTGGCAAGCCAGTACAGAGAGCTTCTACCATGAAGTAGAATTTCAGCAGTACTGGAGAGGAGGAAGGAGAAAAGAAGCATGAAGGCCTCACCAAGAAGAGCCACCTGTGGGTCCACCCCTATCCCACCTGTGTCCCACTGCCCTGGTAGTGCCTGTGGCTGAGGCAGGGAGTCCACTTGGTAATGAAGAATGAAGGGGAAAGGACAGCAGTGGGAGCAGAGCATAAGGTAAGGATCACTGATTACACAGCTTTTGAGCAAATAGATTTTTTTCAAGACATCATACTTAAACAAATACAGGTTTTGCCCTTTAAAGGAAGCAATTGTCCTGCAACTGAGAAGCCTACAGGGCACCCATTTTGCAAACCCCAATTAGGTTAAAATTCAGTATGAATGTACCCGGTGGCTTGGCTCCCTGCCACAGGAGATCACTATTTTAGCTTTACAAGTCTTCTGAAAAGAAAGGCTCACACCAAACCACAGCAGAGAGAAGACTATAGCTCCAACACAAAAGGAGTTGTTGATGCCTCCTTTAAATGAAGCTACTAATTTTTAAGAGTTTCTCCTTAAAAAACTTCTCATTGTATTCACAGAGGAGAAGTTTCTTCCATACTGTTTCTGTACCATGCTTAGCATTACGCAGTGGTGAGCAGGATGTGCCCCCAGCACGCAGCATGTGTCAGTGTCCCACAGCAGCCAACCTAATGGGGTGCATGTGCAAATTCCAACTCTGAGTAATGAAATACAACCTGTCCAAGCCATTTCCTCATGGCAGTATTGGCTAAGCAAACACCAGTAATTCCACAGATGCTTAAAACAACAGTTCATTTGATGGAGACCAACCAGGGATTATGTGTTTCACACCTGCAGTTTGACAAAAATTATTTTACGATTTCATTTTATAATGATTTGCAATCATAATTATTCTTAGAACTAACATCAGCTTTTTGTAATCTATTTTGTATAGGAAACCAACTTAAAAACTTTTCCTTTTTTAAAAAAATTAAAGTTATGTATAAAAATAAGGGTTCTTATACCTCGAATTCTCTCAGCTTTGTTCTATAGCAAATCTGATCTCTCTTAGTTCTTACTGAATGCTAAATAGTGCCCAGGGCCTTGAGGTGATGGGATTATTATGGCAAGCTTGCTTCACAACTCAAGCATCAAAGGCCACCCTCACCTGATGCTTGGCCATCTCCATTCCCTCCAAAACCACCGTCTTAAAGTCCTCCTGTTTGTCCTGTGGAAGGAAAGAGAACTTTCAGACTGCATTTCATATATGAAAGGAATACTCTGCCGTGAAGGCCGTGCAGTTGCTTGGCTGGGTGCTGTGCTTCAGCTAGAAAAAAATCACCCACCCCAACAAATCCGTGTTCCAGAAAGGGCAGGCTCAAGCTAGTATGGCCAAGACACTACTAGACAAAACCAGCACTGCCAGTTTGTGCCTCTGTTTATTTCCAGCACTGCCAAAGGAGGTTTTTAAGCACATTTCCCTCAGATAACAGAGCTTGAGCAACACCATAGTACATTAATCTAAACATGAGTCAGAGTGCCCTGAAGGAAAATAAGGATCCACTCAATTTTTCTCAGTTATTTTCTAAGAAAACTCCACAGCTATATGTAATAATATTCTCCTCTGCATAAAAAAGAAATGGCCTGAAGTCAATATGCATTATCTCATGTTTATCTCATCATCATACACCTACCTATGGTTGAGTGTGCAACTGCTGCCATGACTAAGGGGTTCCAGAAATTCCAGAAGTTTTCTGAACTCTTGAAGCATACTGTGGGAGTCCTGACTTCAGGCATCTATCTCAGCATACAGTACTTACCAGCAGCATGTATATTTATAAATCACACATGATATATAAATTTATGCAGAGATTACTTGGAGTGTGAAAACTTTCTAACAGATACTACATTGAACACCAGGGTTAGAGGCTATGCCTGAGGAGCAGGCAGTTAAAACTCATTACTCCTTTATACATGCAAGAAGAGAAATTTAGTCTCATCTTCATGGTTCAAAAATGATAAAATGCAAAATGCAGATATGCTTCAGATACTAGTTTTATCCCCCATAATTGTGAACCTTGCTTCAGTAGTTCAGATCTGCCTGCTACTAAGTTATCCCTAAATGTAATGTAGCCACTTGTATCTCAGCAGTAGTTCCTTTACTCACTGAAGACATATGAGACTGTAAATGCAGTAGCTACAGCAAGCTGCCAGTGTTACAGCCCTGACAAAGACATCTATACAGAGAGAAACCTGAGAATAAAACTTCAAAACCTTCTGCCTTATGGCTTTGTACTTCCTCCCTGCTTCCCTGGCTAACCCATCAACATTTCCCAGTGAACTGCCTGTCCAAGAGGGCTCTGTCCTTAAGGCAGGAGCAGCAAAGTATCTGACAGCAATGTTCTTACTTTGTGGCAGCAGAAGGGATCTCCCTGGGACAGGGCTTGGACAGCTTCCATCAGCTTCATCAGCAGATCAGGCCTCCAACCCCACAAACTGGGGGTTTAATACATCCCATGCACCAACATAAGGACAACCCTAATGCTGCTCCACTCTATCAGTTGTGCAGCCAAGATTTCCCCAGAACTGTCTCCACTGATCTCTGCCTTCTTTCATTCATCACAGTCCCAGGCTCTGCTCAGTCTCAACACTTACTTCTGTCATGTTTAAGAATGCAATAGGTTTTTAAATATTTTATTGTTATTAACAGAAGTACTTATTTTCTACTTCAAAAAGTAGTCAGAGTAGTATCTACATATATGACTGGCTACCTGAAAGTGATTTTATATTAAAATATATTAGACAATGGAGCATATTTTACATTTTTTTAAATTAAATAATACTTTTAATTTAGAAATCCAAAGTTAGTGATCATAACCATTTTGTCCATAGCAGATTATGAATTTTTCTGTTGTCTGATTAATTTGGGAGCTTTTTTGTTTGGTTTGGGCCTTAGTTTTTTTGTTTGATTTGTCTGTTTTCTATACTTATGTGTTGTTTTTGCCTGATGTTGACTTGAGATTAGTCCAGCTGGAATCTCCTACACCAGAAAAAATCCCTTCCATTCCTTCATTGTTGAAAAAAATTAAAATATCCAAACCTAAACCCTGCTGTGAGTTACTGTACATGAAACTTTTCAGTGAAACGCAGAAGGGAAAAGCAACACACCTTTGCCTTTTTTCGCAGCAGCTTTGCCAGACGCACCACATAGGGCTTGAATTCCCTCTGATGTGTTCCTTGTCTTCGTACTTCCAAGCCTGAATCATCTGATGCTTCTGGAATAAAAGCCCAACGATACCTGCCATGAGATAACACAAGCAGATGTTACCCATACTGAACAAGCAGGCTTTTCTGAGCAATCAAAAATATGAATGGATGAGGAAATCTGGTGAAGTATCAGAGAAGGAGAGAAGAAACAAGAAACCCAAGTCAACCCTCACAAGAAAAACTAAATGAAAAAATCTTCAACATTAGATTTAGAAATACTACAGGGCACAACCTGACACGGTGTGTGCAAATCCTTCCAGTCTCCAATCCACATGAGTGTCTTTTAAACGGCAGGATAGTTAGGGGTGACCAAATGTCTACAGAGCTGTGCCAGTGCAGCAGCCCTCACACAGTCACCAGTGTGCAGTGTAAAGGAAGAGGCATGATACTTTCTTTTGTCCTTTGTGGCCTCTCATTCCCAGGATTTCCAGCAAATGCCAATTGTTTTGCATTCATTTTTTTCCAACAGAACAGGATTGGAACAGAGTTGAACAGAGGCACTGTACAACTGCAGTTTGTACACATGCCCACTACTGACCAGTAAAAGCCTATGGGATCTCCTTTCTAGGAGGGTTTGATGCTGCATCTTCCAGACAGAGTGTGCAAGAGCAATTTAAGCAAGTCATGCTGAGATGACATACAGTTCTCTGATCTCATGCATTACTCACTGAGACGGGTGGGTGTATTTTGAGTTCTTAGGCATTACTGCAACTAAGTACTTCAAAAATAAAATCCTTGAATAAATCACTACTACTGATGATCTCTCAAGTGTGGCAAATCTCTCACCACAGGCTAAATCAAGCCAGCTTGAACTAATTTGATATGCAGCACCATTTGCCCTGGGGGCCACCCAGATACTGTGAGGGAATGAACTATAGGCTGCCCTGGCTGAAGTCCAAAGAAAGAAGGGAAACAGAAAACCAAAGACTCTTTTATATGCTAGAATTTTACCAAGAGACATGGAAAAACATCCAAAAACTTAAATGACAATGTTTTCTACTCACATCTGAAACTGAGGCAGGTTTTCAGATGGTAAAGCTAGAGCCAAGTCCAGAAATTTGCAAGCAGACAAATACAGGTTCAGCCACCTCTGGCTGTTGTAGGATGTGGAAAAACCATTGCCACCTGTATAAGTTGTCTCCAAACCAGCAACAGATGGGCCAGAAGTCCTAAAATATATTATAGCAGGGAGGTGAGTCATAACAACCTTCTGCCACAATGAAAACTTTATTTTTCTTACTTGCCTTTACAAACATACAACTCTTTATTTACCAGCATAATCCTGAATTCATAAATCAAATCCCAACACAAGTCTGTGCCATGAATGCAGTTCTGCATGCATATATATGTGTGATAAAATGTCAATATATAATGAAAGTGTCACACTGTATCTTATTCCCAGATATTCAAATTATGAGGAAGTTTAAAATTTTCAGTCATGTTGATACTGCTTTATCTGAGGGAAAAACTCTCCAAACAACCAAAGAGAACTTAGGAAAAAAGTGAGCAAAACTTGGGCAAATAACTCGGGCTCATTTGAAAAATCTGCCTCTGCTGTTAGCATTGACTGAAATGGGACCACACTGTACAGAAAATAGATAAGATAAAAATGGATAACAAAACAACAAAAATTATCTACCTCACTTTTTTAATACGAGAAGAAACTGTGCTTTTATTTAGACAAAAAAAAGTGCATCAGTCTTATTTAGAGTAAGTGTATGACACAGAAAAGGTGTAAGTCATGTCATGCATAATTTAATCGCAGCAGCAGTGCATTTTAGTCAGGCAGACATTTTAAGAACTCAGACACTTGTATTGTATAATTTCTCTTAGTGATTTATGGGCAATCAGACACCAGGACTTCTTTTGTTTTGTCCTGAACAGTCTGTCCCTGGTACTGCAGTCAGACTGAACTACCCTTTACTTGTCTGTCTCATTTGAGCTCAACAACTCTAGGACAACCTATTTTAAAGAATGACTCAACTCCCCATCACCATACTAAGGGATTTTTATAAAGTTAAACAAGCAGGAAGTTCATACATTTACCTGGAAATGTCCTCATCAGCAGTGAGCTCCTGTTCCATCAGTAAAAACACTTGCACCTGAAGATCAAATGCTAAATTTTAATACAATTTTTAATGGACCATGACTCAGCAAAACACTATAGGAAAGCCTGAGTAATAAGCCTTAGACAAACAGAGCTTTGGAGCTTTATTTCCTCTCCTGTATGAGTGCACACTGGCACCCTAAAGCTCTTTCATCCCTTATATGTAACCTGAATAACACAAAGGAACTGTTTGTTTTAAGGCCATGAGAGCTCTCAAAGGCCAATCCCCCCCCCACTACCTAGAAAGAGAGCAAGACCTAAATGAAATGAGAATAAAGACTGCCTCATTAAATGAGCATTTAATGAGGCAGTCAGGCTCAGGTGTGAATTCCCAGCAGCACCACAGCCCTGCTAACTGAAAGTAGTTCCAAGGCTGATAACTTGTAAAGGCCAGGGGACAGCACAGGAATCAGAAGACCACACTGATTGGAATAGGTTTTCTAATATTTATAGTGTTGACAGACTTAAAATTAAATACATCTATTGTGAAAACAACACACTTTAAAATAATTTATATAGCTTTTCTCCTTCTATTGCTTGGATCTGTGGTTATTCAAGGGCTAGGTTAGGCACCTGCAGATTGACAAAATATCATCACAGCAATGATTCTGGTTTGCTCCCTCTGTTATTCAGTCCCATGGGAACTCCTTGAATAACAGGCTGAATGGATCAAAGCATGCACTAATCACTTTTCTCCATTCCCACTGCTAAAGCTGAAATCCCAAAGAGTGTGTCAAACAGCCAACACAGGAGATTCTGCATGTAGAAGATCTGGAAACAGGTATTTTTACTGTTTTGTTATGAAGAGTAAAATGAGAAAGAAAAAATCAGAGCCAAGCCTTGTATAGATCTTGTTACAAAATTTAGCCACAATGTGACCTGAACGACCATCAACTGACAATAAAACATGGATTCTGACTCCTATACATGGATCCTCAACCCCATTGCTGGAAGAAGAATGACCAGGAAAGCAGAAACATGGAAGACTGAAAAAGAAGAGTAGGAGTGGGAATGGTGCAGAGAGTACACATACATAAGCAGAAACTGAAGTAGGATTCAGTAGGGAACAATGAGGGCAAATGCAAATTTAATTCAGGAGACAGCAGAATAGCTCAAACAATGTAAGCCAACAAGTACTCAGTTTCACCATAAAAAAGACATCAGGACTATGAAAATAAGTCAACTTTCAATTTGTGGCCATTGCACATTTATTTGTACAATCTGTAGAAGAGATTTTCTTAAAAATCTTAAGGAGGAATGAGGTTGTGTCTCAGCTGTGAACCAGTCTTCTGAATAATGAACAACAGCTGCAACTCACCAGTTCAGTGATCATAGTTGGCCAAAGTGAGGTAAGGTGCTGTGGAGACATTCTTAAAAGCAATACTCTAAAAAACAGGAACACTTGGGAATGAAGGGTGGGCACCTGTGGCAACCGGAGACTTTCTACCAGCCTTTCTGAAACAAAAAGTCAAGAAGGGTCCTTCAGTTCAGAATAATTCCAGTGAGAATTTTCTCCTTCTCTCATTTACTCTCAATGTTTACTTTAGGTTATCTGCCACATTACTGTTCCATGACTTTACTAGTTTTACTCTGTCAACATAAAAAAATAACCACTCCACCAAAGAAAGAACAAAAGAGAGTTTTAAACAGCACAGTTGCCTATTTTGGTTAAGTTCTCTACATAAATGCAATAGTGTATCTGGGAACTTTGCTTATCTTATGCAGAGTTTCACCCAGTGCAACAGGAGGAGTTAACAGATTACAAACAATACAAAAACAGCCTGAACAACTCGGATGTATTATTGTTATTAAAACACTGCACTGTCATAGTACTTGAGAAATTACAAAGGGATGACAGTTTTATTGAATTATCATCACCTCTAGGCATTCAATATAAACAGAGACAGACAAATTTTTCGTCAAACCAACACATGCACGTTGCAGTAAAAATCACCTAATCCCATGAACATAGTAATCTCAGCTACTGACTTGACTGGAAATGAAAAAACCAACTAACCAAAACAAACATCACCACCCCACAAAAACAAACAAAAACCAACCAAACAAAAACCACAAAAACCCCGCCCAAAACCACAACAAAACCCACAAAAGAAACAACCAACCAACCAAATTATCTTACAAAAAATAGATCCTAGAACAAATGAAACAAAAAAGTTGATGCGACTGATTTTCCAAATAAAAGAAGGGACCAAAGTGTCCCTTTGGTGGCATGAAAAGATGATACATCTAAAAGCTGCTACTGTAATTATTAGCATCATCTTAAAAAAAAAAATCCAAACAGTTCCCATTCCCAGCCACTTAACATAAAGGGTCACTGTAAGAAATAAACTTCAATGATAAATAGGACAGATAATCTGAACAGAGGAAAAAACACCAGCAAAAGAAGTCAAGAATTCAAAATATAAAAGTCAGTTTTCCTATTTATCACTAATTGATAGGTTTTGGTAACTCAGATATTCATGTCAAAACATATTATTCAGGTATCCAAGGATACTGATCAAAGGATAAAATGACAGATCAGTGAAATTATCTCGAGTAAAATCAACTGGCAACCACAAAAATCTATGTATCTTGTAGTCCTTTAAGACTGAAAACATTTTAACCAAAATCTGCAGAAACTTTGTTTCAGCTATGAAACAAAGATAATAGATATCTGTTTAAATAAATAATAAACTCTTATCATGCACTGATATTGCAGGATAAAAATTTAACCTGCTGTTAAACCTCTGTCCTAGAAGTTAACTGGAAGAAGTCCACTAAACCATGAGTATTTACTGACCTTGTATGTCTGGCAGGTATTTTTGGTACTGGTCTATCTCACTGCTAAAAATGGCAAAAGCCAGTCTCTTGAGGAGCATGGCACGCTGCTCCAGCTCTGCATCTCGGTTGGCAAATAAATTGAGGGAGCTGCTCTGGGCCACGGCCACTCGTGCTGAAAGAGAAAAGGGAAAGAGCTTTGGAATTTCCCTCCTGCTTCATTTCAAGGCACAAATAACTCTTTGCAATAATGGGGTTTGAAAGCAGATGTTAAGATGATGTATGGTTTGCAATTTGAATCTGTAACCAGAAATTCAAAATAAAAGTTGAAAGAAAACCTGTAAGTATACACAATAGTGGCTGGGTTTAGGGGCTTTTGGGAAAGAATTCAGCCATTTTTAAAAATAAAATTTGCATGTGTTGATGCTCAGAAAATCCGAATGTGCAGAATCAAAATTTTTTTAAGCAGTTAGTGTCAGATCTTCAAACCCAAACCAACCAAAAACTACCCCACCCACTCCAGTTAATCAGCTTTGACATATAGGCAAAATTCACTATGTGCTAGGATGGTATGAAATTCTCTCACTTTGGGTTATTTATGGATCTCCAGAAACAACTAGTCAAAGAAAACATGAAAAAAGTTTTATATTTAAAGTGGCAACCTAAACCACACGAAAAACACTGAATAAGTCAATTTGGAATGAATGTTGAACAAGTGTTTTAAGATACTTATTTTTCATTTATTTAACATTTATACTGAAGAGGAGTCACTACTACTATACCAATACTTACTCATCAAATCTCGGAATGTGGTTTTGTCATGTGTCATCAAATTATCCATAATAGCTCTCCAACTAAAAGAGGAAAATCATACACAAATCAGAAAAGCAAGAAAAAAAGCAAGAATTTTCAGGAACATTTGCAAAACTTTTTCTGCTCTTTCAGTTTAGGCTAAGGCTTCCAACCCAAGCTCTCTGCTTCATAAAGTACCATTTAGTTCACATTATTTGATCTGAAACTGTGCTTTTTGAACCCCCTTCTCCAAGAAAATAAGGGATGCCATTCAGAGGGACCCTGACAGTTTTAAGAAGTGGACCCATGTGAACTTCATGAAGTATGAGGCCAAGTGCAAGGTCCTGCAGAATGGCCAGAGCAATTCCAAGCACAAATACCATCTGGGCACAAAACGAATTCTGAGAGCAGCTTTGAGAAGGACTTGAGGCTGATGGTGGATTAAGATGAAAAATTGGATTTTATCTGCCTACGTGTGCTCACAGCCCAGAAGGCCAACTGCATCCAGGGCTGCACCAGAAGTGTGGCCAGGAGATCAAGGGAGGTGACCTCCCTGGTAAGACCCCACTTGGAACATTGCATCCCACTCTGGGACCCCCAGTATAAGAAGGATGTGGACTCATTTGAAGGGGTCCATGGGAGAACCACAAAGATGATGAGAGGGCTGAAGCACCTCTCCTATGAAGACAGGCTGAGAGTTGGGGTTGTTCAGACTGGTAAAGAGAAGACTTCAGGGAGATCTTGTAGCAGCTTTCCAGTACCTAAAGAGCCTCCAGAAAGCTGAAGAGTGACTTTTTACAAGGGTGTGGAGTGACAGGACAAGACGGAATTACTTTTAAAGTAATCTCACTTTTAAAGAGGGCAGATTTAGATACTAGGAAGAAATTCTTTATTGTGAGGGTGGTGATGCCCTGGCACAGGTTGCCTGATGAAGCTGTGGATGCTCCATCCCTGGAAGTGTTCAAGGCCAGGTTGGATGGGGCTCTGAGCAACCCGGTCGAGTAGAAGGTGTCCCTGCCCATGGCAGGTGGATTGGAACTAGATGATCTTTAAGGTCTCTTGCAATGTAAATCATTCTATGTTTCTACAAAATGCTAACCATGTTTTCCTCACAGATTTTTTTTTTTTAATTTTAAGATCATTATTTTTAAAAATAGATTTGTGCATAGAAATATACCGTATATAAGTTTTATATTTAAAGTGGCAACCTAAACCACAGAAAATCTCTATTTCTCTCAGTAAAGATCTACTGGGAAATTTTGGCCCATGTGTTAATGGAATACATAAAATTTCTAAGGGCCATCAATATAAGCAAGAAGAATAAAGCCTTACTGGTTAACACACGAAGCATCCATCTGGAAGAAACTGGAATCCATAAGGAGGTCAAAGGCTTCCTTTTTCCATGCTCTCCTTGTATACTGATATCCACTAAGACTGCTTAATAACTGGACACAAGCTCGATAGCTGGATGCATTGTGAGCACTAAACAAAGAAAAAGTCAACATAAACCAATTTTGAATTGTTGCTCTATAGAAGGTTTGACAGACATCTAATCCTTATCATGCCTGTTTCAACTTAAGTGCCGCCAGCCAAATTTCTACTGACTGCAGACATCTACATCAATTCAATAAATTAAAGATACCTGTGATTACGGAGGTAGGGCACAACATAGTGCATAATATTTACAAGCAAAGGAATAACTCTCTCTTTTTCATCACTGTAGAAAACCATGTCCAGGAGATGAGCCAAAACCTATAAAACGAGAAGAAGATATGTTATAATGCATTTTCAAATTGCTTTTTACTTATCATTCAGCTTTTTTTTTTGTATGTTCTTTATTGAACATTCAAGTTTATGATAGAAGTCATCACATTTCAGGTACCATGCAAAATCCAGAGTATAAAGATTCCATCATTTTTATAAGACATTAAGGTAAAAACACATAAGCATAAGCTCCTGGTCAAAGCATTCTAGAGCATAAACTACAAACAAAGAAAAAAAAAATCAAAGACTGACTGCAATGATCAGCAGTAAATAAGATGTACCATAAGGATAAACACACAAAGTTTACAGTAAAAAAAGTTTGCTATACTATACATCTGAAAGGCCATGCTTTATGCCTCATCCATCTCAATGGGTTAGTAACAAAGGTTTTTATACTTTCACATGACAAGACCCAGAATCTATTCACATCAGCATTTCCCATTAAATCTCCTTCTCCAAGCTACTAGTCCAAAGCTTTTCACAATACAGAAGTTTATTATAAGACAATATTCATTATCTCCAAGGAAACATTTACCTCAGAAAGTAAGGTCAATGCATGGACACTATAAACAGATGGAGTTATGTTTGAAGTTTCCATTGCTGGGGACAGCATATCTAAATAAAGATAATAATAAAAAAATGTCCTAAGTTAGTTTTCTCATGCCATTATTAGCCTTACAGCATATTTTAAAAACATATATTTTGAAGATGCATAAGCTTTGCTAGACACACTAGCGCTGAATACGCTGAACAGTACTGAAGAATTTTACATACATTCAAATACAGCAAAGCTGTTCTCTTCATTAGTTTTAGCATTAAAATTAATGTCCTGTTTTAAATAAAGATGAAAATGAACCTACCTTCAACATCTGATTCTAAGTTGTTCCCATCAACCATAATCTTGGGGGAAGGCTTAACCTCTAAGTTTCGCCTTAGCCAAGTGGTCTGTTCCAAGGAAGAACCAGCAATTGCCCCAATGGCATCCACTATCTTGTGTGTTACATCCTGATAGGAAAAAAAAACCCAAGCATTTTAAGAACTTTGTGAAGGGCTGTATTCATTATCCTGACGTGTAGAAAAATCCATATAACCACATATAGAACTGCTTCCAAATCATTTCTATATTAGCAGTGATTAATAACTTCACAGAAAATGAGAGCTTTTTCAAAAAATTGTAAATATAAGGAGAAGATATTAAAGAGTAATTTCATACTACAGAACTGATATCAAGTATTTCTAGTACATTGAAGCATCCAGTTCCAACCCCACTGCCAAGGACATGGACACCTTACCACTAAACCAGGCTGTCCAGAACCTCATCTAAGTGGCCTTAAACAATTCTAGTGACAGGGCACAACTTCTCTGGGTAACCATCTTCACAGTACAGATTCTTTTCCTAATATCTAACCTAAATCTTCTCTCACTTGGAAGCCATTCCCCCTTGTCCTGTCATTGCATGTTTTTATAAACAGTCCATCTCCGTCTGTCTTGTGGCTTCCTCCAGGTACCAGAAGCCTTCCCTTTTCCAAGCTGAACAAACCAAATTCTTTCAGACTTTTCTCTTAAGAGAGGTGCTCCATCACTCTAATTAACTTGGTGGCCCTCCTCTGGACATGCCCCAAGAGGTCAATATACTTCCTCTGTTGGGAACTGGATGATCTTTAAGACCCTTTCCAACCCAGGCCATTCTATGAGTCTATGATTCATTGTTCAATATTTTCAAAATATTGAAAATATATGAAATGTATTTCACAATATACAACAAATTTCTTACCTGTAGATCTCTTTGATCTTTCTTATTCTCCAGACTTGGGTTTTTCATGATGAACTCATTAAGAACACTGAAAAAATATAGAAGTTAAATATGGATTTTCTTCTCATAATACATTATTCAGCAGTTTTCAGAGTTAGGACAAATCTGAAGACATTTATTTCCACGGTATTTATTCACTAAACCCTCAGGGATTGCTACTTATCAATATTCCAGGAAGCATCCTTTCAAGTTCCTTGAGCTACTTTTGATCATAACAGTTTACCAAGAACACATTTTACTTGATTATATACAAAAGTATTTTAGGGACAGTTTACTAGGGAAGATAAACACAAAATATTGAAGAAAGTGGTCCTTAAAGCATTATACAGAAAATCATATTCAAAACCGTATTTCTAACAATCCACAAAGTGTTTCCTTATTGAGAATTCAGCCCACTCTAGTGGGCTTCAAATACCTAAGAAATAGTAATTCTTGTTATTTTTTAGGAAAAATCAGAAACTTACATCTGTTGCTTAAAGAGCCTGAATCACTTAAATAATCATTAAGGTAAGGTGTGGCTTATATCATACTATAATATAAAATGCAACATATGTAGCTATCCCTCAGAGAATAAACTAATTTGATAAGACCCACAGAACTCAGGCAATAACTCTACCAGTCAAAAGTAAGAGACATTTAAAAACACTAACACTTCAGAATAATTTCGCACATCTACATTTGAGCATATTTGAAAATTGCAAATATCAGGAGCACTTACCCAAGTATGAGAAACTGTCCTGGGGCTGGAAGACCAACCTGTATGGAATCTTTTAACAGAAGCAGCAGTGCTGCCCAGCTGTCTACTAAACTGGTCACTGGAATCCTAAAGGAGAGAGAGCAGCAATGCCAATGATGAGAACATCATCACCCTCAGGTATTCCCCCCATTTCTTTTTACCTCACAACTCTCCTGTCAGACATTGGCAATCAACACCCTTAAAGATTCTTTTAATACTAGGTTGCTACATCAAGTCATTAACAAATAGATGAAGCCAGAAGAAGAGCATTCTCAAAAGATATGCTTTTCATTACAAAGCTGGATTGGACAAACGAGTTACAGCACAATTAAGATCAGCTTTCTTTGGGCAGGGGCAGATTACCTGCAGGATTTTAGTTGGGGTAGAAAGGTGAAGCAATACTATGGAATTCACAAAATAAACCACCTTTTTTTAATTAACGTACAGCTCAAACCCATTCTTTCTTCACTATTTATATTACATAGACTATTCATCATCCTATGACAAAGAGATGTAAAATATTCAAATTGATCATCTGCTTTCTGATGACAGAAATAAAATTTAGCTTCTTCTCTTACCTTTGAGTATAAGCATAGAAAAACTGCAACATGCAGACTTCCAGAGAAAGATGTTTCTGTAAAAGATATGAAACCTATGTGGTCAGAAAGAAGTGGCTTTTTTTCCCCCTCATCAGGGTTAAATTGACAATGCTATAATGTCACTGCAATGTCTAAACATATAGCTTAATTTAATAGAGTATTTAAAATGTCCTTTCAGACATCTCTCTGTAAAGTAACGGTTGTCTTCATTTATCTCTTAGGTAGAGTGAAAATTTTCACATTGTGCTGCTTAGCCTTGTCAGTGAAGTACCCATATAATCAGTGTTTAAGCTTCTTCAAGAGGACATCATACAAATCAATAGGATCTCTACATCCATACCTTGTCCTTTGCTATGGCTGGAGGCTGCTTCAGAACTTCTTTAACTGTCTGTATGACAGTCTCTGTTCTCATAACACTGATAGAGCGAACCAGCTCGACCAGCAGAAGTTGTTCTTCACCTGCTGTAGGAATAACCTAAAAGAATCAGAAGTATGTCACAGATTATCACCACAGGCAATGGCTATGCCAAAACTAAGGCAGCTGTGCTCATGGGATTGAAATTTTATCAACAAACAATTCATCTAGAGACTTGGTATCACCTACTCGTCCCCTGAAGAATTCAGGAAGATTATCCCATTCTAAAGTGGTACCTCCCTGGAAGTATAATTGCTAATTAGAAATACAAATATTGTCCACACTTCACTGTATTTTTTTATTGGAATGTCTGAATTTTCTTCTTTCTAACACTAAATCACTTAAAAGTATTACCACTGTTTGAAGTGACCACTTTAATATAAACACACCTTTGTCCTTGAAGTATTTTTGTTTTGTCTCCTTTCATTCCATACAAATGCAATAGCAGCCATGAAGTGAACACCATGATTCATTGAAATTGGACCCAGAAGTTCCAGAATCTGTTGCCTCAAGTTCTGAAATATGAAAGCAGAACACATACCCCTTTAGATAAGCACCTCAGCATGATGTTCAAAACATTTTCTCTGCAGAAAGCAAAGAGGTGACACACTGCATGGAACTGATACACTTTAGCTTAAAAGCATATTCAGTACTCATTTATAAAAGCCTGTTTTTTGTGGTGAGTGAGTAGATGAGGACAAAGGTATAAAAATCCAATTTAGATTTAAGGGAAGGGAACNACAGGCAATGGCTATGCCAAAACTAAGGCAGCTGTGCTCATGGGATTGAAATTTTATCAACTAACAATTCATCTAGAGACTTGGTATCACCTACTTGTCCCCTGAAGAATTCAGGAAGATTATCCCATTCTAAAGTGGTACCTCCCTGGAAGTATAATTGCCAATTAGAAATACAAATATTGTCCACACTTCACTGTATTTTTTTATTGGAATGTCTGAATTTTCTTCTTTCTAACACTAAATCACTTAAAAGTATTACCACTGTTTGAAGTGACCACTTTAATATAAACACACCTTTGTCCTTGAAGTATTTTTGTTTTGTCTCCTTTCATTCCATACAAATGCAATAGCAGCCATGAAGTGAACACCATGATTCATTGAAATTGGACCCAGAAGTTCCAGAATCTGTTGCCTCAAATTCTGAAATATGAAAGCAGAACACATACCCCTTTAGATAAGCACCTCAGCATGATGTTCAAAACATTTTCTCTGCAGAAAGCAAAGAGAACTGCATGGAACTGATACATTTTAGCTTAAAAGCATATTCAATACTCATTTATAAAAGCCTGGTTTTTGTGGCGAGTGACTAGACGAGGACAAAGGTATAAAAATTTAATTTAGATTTAAGGGAAGTGAATTGAAATTATTTTGACAAAGGTATTAATGAACAACTTAAATGATATTATCTCTGATGTTCTCACCTTAGTTGACCCAAGATTAATTGTGGTAATGGATGCAGCAGCAGCAGCAGTAGTTTTCTCTGAGGAATCTGCAAGGTGCAGGATGCTCCACAGTAAAGTCACAGAAGACATAATCATATGCAAAATAGAGAGAATCCCATTGCGTGCTTCAACCAAATGCTTCTGATCCACATTTACCAAAAGCTAGTGGGAGAGGAGAGGAGTATTAACTATCTACATAAACAGCATATTTAAAACAGAGTAAATTTAGACTTACCTAACATTGGAGCTTTCAACCTTAACTCTTTTTCAGAAGTTTTCCATTAATTCTTACAATATGTACAGCTTTGAGACTTTTAAAATAATAATGAAACTTTTGACTGAGTTGTCCAATACCAAATGTACTCTGAACATGTGGGCCCTCATGTCTACAGTAATCAATTTTTTATCCTCTGCCTGTACCTTTGCAAAATAATTATTTCAGAATTTTTAGTCTAGCTAATACTCTAGACAAAATGATTTATTTACATAAACAAAACCCACTTTTCAGTCACTTTTAAATGAATGAAAAGCAAAGGGATGTAAGAATGAGAAAAAAGCACAAAAACAAGGGCAAAAGCTTATGGAATCTGGACCAAATTCTTAACAGACACTATGCTCAGAATATTAGAGCTAAAAATACTGCTTGCCTAAAAAGAAAAATTGTGAATATACAGAAAGATAATGTTTAGACATATTGCAAAATGAACACAACAAAGGCAGCTCTAAAAAGTGGAATTTTAAAGGTTTTGAAGTTAAGGAATTCATACTTTAGTTATTTCAGGGTAATAGAAAACAAACAACCAAAAGAAGCAAACAAATATAAGAATGTTCTCTTAAAACTATCATCCATAGAAACTTGGTTTTCTGTTTGAAATGTGTGTATTGTCTATAAACCCCCCATACTTAGAGCTAAGACAATGTATTTCTTATTTTTGTCACTCAGATCTTCATAACTGTTAATATCATCGCAGTCCCTGATTTGACATGTATTGCATAGGAATGTCTCAGACAACCAGATAACTTTACCTGGTGATACTGCGTGGATGGATCCAGAAGGCAGTAATGAATTATTGTTGTGATCCCTTCTAATAGAGTGAGAACCATATCTGGGGGAGTGACTGATGCCATCCAGAGAGGCCTAAAAGAAGAGTAATTTTTTTAAAATGAGTTAATCTGATAGTAAAGTAATTGAACACAATCAAATGTAGTTAAAAAGATTATACCTCTACATACACATACCTATTATCAGATAATCCCGTTTCATATTTATACTGCTGAATTAAATTATCCAAGTTCCTGCAGAGCTGCAGAGTCACTGAAACAACCACCCTCTGAAGAACTTTTCCCATGTAAGGCAATGTAGAAGTGATAAGGCCAATCCACTGGGGATGCATTTTGCAGGCACAGTGCTGGTGCAAAGCTCGTATCACTGCACACAGAAACATGCCTTGGCAGGTTATTGGCTGGGAATGTAAATACTGCAGAGAAGTCATCGGCTGCTGCGGACCAATGTGCTCCAGGTCCGTTATGACAAAGTCAAACACGGTTTCATTTTCCTCAGGCACAGTCATCACTCTGTGTTCCAGCACAATGAGCCGCTGAAGTACTTTCAAAAGCTGTGACTGCAGAGTACTACCATTGTCAAATTCATCCTCAGAAAAATTTATAAGGCTGTCTTCAGAGAAGCCTTCTTCTACAGCCACTATGTTTTTTCCAGCTATCTTTTCACTGTGCCATTTCTGGGCACTGAAGATAGAAGACAGCAGACAATGCAGGATCACTTTCTGAACCTTGCACTTGGACAACATGTCTGAAATAAAACTAGGAAAGCCCTTGGCGGAGCTTTCTATCACTTTTGCCAGCTCAGCAAAGAGAAGTGTCAGAATTTCTATACTCATCATTTGCATGTTGCGGTTTCCTATGAGGTCTTGTGAGGTTACTTTAACATGAGTTGGATAATGGCTCCGCATGTAGTATAAACACAAGGAGATAAGAATTTCTATGTACATAGAGCTCCGAAAGTTATGGTTAGAATCAACTGGGATGTGACTATAGAAATCCTTGCCCATAACAGATATTCGATGCCTGGCTAGAAGATTTTGGAGCAATGAAAGCTGAGGAGTGTATGCATTGTTGACACTAGTAGTGGAGATGGCACTTACAAAAGCTGAAGGATTTGTTTTCAGAATTGCCTTAATTGCAGAAAAAGCATACAATGTCCTTGAAGAGTCATACAACTGGAGATAAAGCAGCACATGTTGATACAGTGGATGGATATTGAAGTTAGGAGATTTACGCATTCCTGGGGATCCGACATCACTTTCTATTTCTGAAATTTCTCCTTCTCCACAGCTGTACCAATTTTCTAAATCAAGACCATCACTGAAGAAGACATTTGTTTGTTTAAGCTTTTCTGTTTGTGCTTTCTTCTTCTCTTCATCTTTCTTTTTGGCTATTTTTACCTTAGGTTTTGCACCTGGTTGCTTACCAGCCTCTTTAACAATTGTTTCTTTTTCTGACATTTTTTCTGGTTGCTTTCCTTTAAAGCTAAACTGAATACTACTGTGGCTACGTTTTCTAGACTTTGATTCAGTGGAAGAAAGAGTAAGATCAGAGAAGGATTGCTGGCTTTCTGCAATACAAGGTGAAGAATTATTTCTGGACATTTCATCTCCTAAGCTCTCAAGTCCAGTTTCAGTTGAGGCTGATAGTAACTGTGAGCTGTCATTACTAAGTAAACTACTCTGGCTACTTTGAATATTTTGCTCGTCATTTTTTGTAACCTCTACAGAGTTATCCAAAGAGTTGAATTTACATAAAATATCCTCCGACTGCAGACCATCTTTAACTGGTTCAACTTCTTCTCCAAGGCCACTTACAACTTTGCAGATAAGGTCTGTCACCACTTGCTGCACAATTTCATCAGGTGAATCTTCCTTCAGAGTCTGAGAGCTATCTTGAGCACTCAGGCTTTCTGTTTCCACTTCATAACTGATGTTGTCTCCAGTAGATGATTGAGAACAGCCAGAGTCAGAACTCTGCAGTATTTCAGCCTGATGATCAGGAAGGTCAAAATCAGACACAACCATTGGTATGGTCTCACTGCTGGTACTTAACAAGGAAAGCCTGTCACTCAGAGGGTTGACAGTCAGACTGAAGTTCTCCATTTCATCCACACCAAGTTGTTTCTCATTGCCTTCTTTAGGTATAATAAGTTGTCCTTGGCTTACAGGCGTGTGGGAGAATGCTTGAAGAAGAACACACACAAAAAAGTAAGATTTTCATAATAAGAATTCAGAACTACAATTTAGAACTTAAACTATTATTAAGACTTCAAATTATGAAGGCATGGTAAATAGTGTCTTTTCATTTCACAGAAGAAAAAATATCTTAATAAGCAAGTGACACATTCACAAAAACAAAGCAAAATTATTTTAGCAGTACACCTTGGCAAAACAACATAATTCTCAGTGAAACATTATGCAGTCTTATCTGCTTCTGTTTTCACAAAAAACAGAATTAGTAAGTTCTAAACTAAAATTACACAATATATGCCAACACCTTCAAAACTTATTGGTATGTTTTCAGCCAGCCCCACATCATTCTTGGTTAAGCTTCAAGCCATATTCTTATGTTCCACCAAGACTATGTAAGATGTAACAAAATGCTCTGCATTAAAATACTTGCATATCATTTTAATGTAAAAACAATAAAACCTTAAACAGTACTTTGGACACACAAACCTGAATTAGGAAAAAATCACACAAATGCAAATAGAAGCCGTTGCTATTCCAACACCTTTTTCAGTAACTCTCAAAAATTTCTACTCTTTTTAACATTGCATGTAAAACAGCAAGCAAAGAAATTAGGGAACTTCCTACAGTCTTCTTGTGTACATACCATCAGCACAGCTGAACTTCTGCATGAACTGCTTTTCATTTTCTTCTTCAGGGAGATTAGGAGATTTAGTCCAGTAACATTCAGCCTGTACTCGCTGAACAGAAACTCGCTGAGTTTTTGGATGGAGAAGCAGTAGGAGCAAAGGTTCAAGAACCCTTGCAATATCATGTCTTTGAAGCACTTGATTTAACCAGGCTTGTCCCACTGACCAAGTAGAACCATCCAAGCTATTGAGGCTGTCCAGCATGATAAACAAAGATCTAGAATGGAAAGAAGAAAAAATCTAGCAGATACTGTACACACAGAGTAATCCCATTTTAATCTGATGTATGACAAATTTAATGTTAGTACATACTCCAGTATTTTCTCCATACAAAGCAGTATTTTCTTTGGAATCAAAACTTTGAATCTGATCTTTATATTTTAGTCCACAAATTCATTTCTTGTCCTTCTTCCTTCAGCTCACAGCTACACTGTAGTTCTTCAATTTTTAAATGCCCTATGTTGCCAGTATAATACAAAGATTCTGAAGTAAAATTATTTCAACTGAATCAGACTTGCAATCACCAACCTGTCAAAGGTGCGGCCAAAGGAAGAAGATTTGTTAATATGAAGATCTCGTGTGAGATGCCATAGCACTGCAAACTTGGCATGAGCCTCCATTCTTACTTTCTGCGGACCAAATCATAAGTTAGATCTGTCAGAATGTAACAACTTCTGATAAGAACTGGAAAAAGAAAGTCATACAGCATCCTAAGCAATATAAGATATAATGAAATTAACTTCTTTGATTATGCATTTAAGTACTATTTTTTAATCTTGAAAGCAGTAGTAGCCAACATTAGGTGTCTGTGAGCAATTTAGTACCATGAAAGGATTCCCTCCTATCTTGATCTTGCCTTAAAGTTTAGCCTGTCTCTTTCTAGTCAACTTATTTTCATACCATTATTGCCATACTAGAAAGAAACAGAAGAATTTTCTAGCTAGACATGTAGATGGAGTTCTTCACTAACATGTAAAATTTAGCTCTGGAACAAATTAGACAAATAGGATAATCTTACTGCCCAAAGGATTCATAATGACTAGAAATAATGTGCAGAAGATCATAGAATCATAGAATATCCCGAGTTGGGAGGGACCCACAAAGATCACTGAAGTCCAGCTCAGGATATTTAATGGTAAAAATGGTGTAAAGTAATAAATGTTCTGCTTCTCTCTTTACTGAGGCTGATCAAGTCAAAGAGTTATTCCAGCAAGGCTGCAAACAACAGTAAATGTCACGATATGATTTGAACACATGTATAAAAACAGCTCCACCCAAAAGACAAGGAAGCCAGTAAGCATTTGTAGGAGTGAACAAAGCACAGCAAACAGGATAATTACACCAAATAAATCATCAAAATGACTGCAAGTACTATAAGGGCTTAAACTAAATTACTAGATGATGAGCAAAGACAAGAGGACAAAGATTTTCACTGTTTGTTCTTAGTATAGATGGTTATAGGAAATGAATAGTAGGTATATTTACCTTTAACCCAAGTGAGACAAAACTAAAAACTTAAAACCGCTGACAATCTGGGATATTTCCAGATTTCGTTTACATTATACAACTTAAGAAGCTTTGCAACAGCTTATCTATCCAATATCTGCCACGATAATGAAAACTTTAAGTAAAAGCTTTACTTTTACTTAAAAATCTTAGGTAAAGGAAAACTTTGAAAAATCACAAAAAAAGACAAACAGTTCATGTTAAACAAACTAAAAATAAAACAGAACAACCTCTCCACACCAAAACCAAAAACCAGAAGAGACAGCAGCATTCTAGAAAGCAAAGTAGACATTACTTGTATTTAGGAAAAAAATGCTTCTCACAGGAAAATAATCCACAACACTGTTGCAAAATGTATACAGTTACACAAAATAATTCACCGACAGTTATTGAATAGAGTGAAAATACCAAGTCCCAAACACACTGATATGACTCCATGTAATAAGCCCTTGCAATCCATGCCGTGAAGATGTAAGAAATTACTGTTTTCTCAGGAAGGTAGGCAGAAATGAGCAGTTCTACATCCACAGTCTCAGCAGTTTACAGACCAGCCTAAGTGAAACTAAAAATCATCATCAATTTTCACAATAGGGCAAGCTGTGAACTGCACTGATTGACAGACTGGCTCACATTCACTCTTGTTCACCTGGTAACTCTGGTAGAATGACAAAAAGGTAAGTGCTCCTGAAGTCACACAATCACGAGTTGCTAGCATGTGTAAACAAGTAATTCCCTACCATTCATACTGTTGGAGCTGTGAAAATAGCTCATATACCTAAAATTTAAAGCACTACAAAGGCCTCAACTTGAATGGCAAATTGACAGACTCTATGTGAAACAAATTTCTAGATGAGAAAAAAAAAATAAGTAAAGTACCTGTCATGACAAGAACTCCTACCAACAGCACAAACTAAGCACATGCTTTAAGTATTAGGAAGCATCACTTGATTTTGATAAGAGATAGTCTCCTGTGTAAGTCTGTTGCTGAACGGTGAAAAACCTCCTTTGTCTAGCATGAAACTAGAGGCTCATCACAAACCTAAAATAACATTTGAAACAATGTAAGGCAACGTTTTTTTCAATATTGAAGTTACTCATACCCTCCTCTGAGGGTCCAAGTCCTTTTTCTAAATATATTTCTGTATATACTTTACTCATCTTTAAGTAAACACATGAACAACTTGCCTTGTCTCTGTGAGTCAGCTGCTGACTAATAACATCTTCACAAATGCTGGAAGATGGGACGAGGTTGTGCAGCTGATAGAAGAGCTCCACACTCTTCTGATGATGCTGAGGAGTTCCATCACCCAGCTGGTCCCAAAGAGTTAAAGCTATATGCTTTGTACATGAAAAAAAAAAAGTTGCAAGAGACAAAAGTGAATGACTGAATGCCTTTTTTTTTTGCTCTGTGCAGCAACAGGAGACATCACATCTGATGACACCCTATGACCAAGAGGAAATCTGTAAAATGTTTCCTTTTGTATGAACAGAAGGAACTGTTCGAAACATTGCAACAACTTACTACATAAAAAATTCCTAAGGAGTCAGAACAGAAAACAGAACAGAAATAAATTTTCATTGACATATAATTAACTACATAATATACCCTGCTGCTGATTATCTTTTGCAAAAGATTTCTTACATAAACTACACAAATGCAAAGATTGTTTACCAGAGTCTAACATTATGCACATCTCTGTTTCATACCTTTGCTGATTAATGTTGCTATTCAATCAGGTTTTGTTTATATCTTTAAAATAGTAATTTAAACAAGGATTTTCACACATGTGGTCAGTAAGAGAATTGCAGCAGGAAAACTTACTGTGTATTTCATTTAGATTCTAACAAAAGTTTCAACTGTTATCAAAATATTCATCAAGAAAATTTGGTTTACCATATCAAGCATGGTAAAGGGGCCAAGACCTATTCTCCATCAGACAGAAAAAGTCAAAAGAAAACAGCAATGAGATACTGAAGCTCACCTTGAAGAAATCTGTCTTTTCAGCCATATATCTCAGATTGCCTTGAGTAAGAGGAGGTCTGATGACGACAGCCACTCTTCCCTGGTTAGGACTAAGAGGCTGAGCAGTTTCCACACTGTTCAGGTTTTCTCCGGTGACAAGAGCAACAGATTGAGTCAACCCAACCAAGTCCATCACGAGGGAAATAGTTACACCCTGAACACTGAAATCGCTTGCCTGCTTGCAAGCGTTCATTAAAGTCTGTAGCCACAGTGGAGGTTGTACTTGTTCACAGTCTGAAATACAAATCACAGATTATACATGTATTTAACAATCTAAATATGGAATTTTCCTCTTGCATTCCATAATTGTACGTGCAATTGCCCCTTCATATTTCAATCTGCCCGTTGTATGGGTTTAGGAAAATGTGTGCGAGAGGAAGATACTTCCTGATTTATATTTAAAATAATCCAATTATGAATGCAACACTGTATCACTTCAAACATTTAGCGACCGAAAATGAATAGAAAAATTTTAAAAAGTAGGAGAAAAAGTTTATGGAAATGCATTCAGATGGTTTCCTGCTTTAGGCAAAACTGAACTTTTAGTAGTTAGCACATTCTTCCATCCAATTTTCTTTACAAAATTCTTCACCAGCAATCAAATCTTAACACTCTAGATAGTGTCTGGAATAATTCTGTAATATATTTTACAGAGCCTAGGATAATATATTATATAATATACATGCAGACTAATTTTAAATTGACAAAAAATAGATTTGCCTGGCAACATTTTACAAATAGAAGTCTCTGTGAAAATTGGTAGTTTGGGTGCAGAACTATGATCCATTAGACCATACTCTGTTTTCATTGTAGGTGGTTGTTTCCCCCTTTTTACTGTCCTTTCACGTTATCAAGCCATACTCTGGGTTGATATTGAAAGTGTCTTTCTCCAAAGTTCACAGTCAACTCCCCAAGTGAATATTGCACCCTTTTATTTTAGAGATACCAAAGTAACTTCTCTTAAAACTTCAAAAGGACTCTATTGATCATGCTCCTAAAAAGGCAAATGCATCTAGAATCAGACACAAGTGAAGAAGTGTTATTTAACCCTTTTAGATTCAAGAGAAGAATGATGCAATTTCTAATTTATATCCACAGCTCAACTGGAGTCTAAATACACCTAACAATTCCATATTGTGTTCTAGAGTTTACAGATATAAGCATTGCTTTCAGTTTCACTCAGTTCCCTTTTCAATTTCTTCAGTTAAAGATGGCTGAGAAGTTAAGCATACAGCAGAATTATGTTCTATAAATATCTGATTAACTTGTCTCCTTCAAATAAACAGACTGACCAGTGATTAATAGCTATTGTGTCATATCATTAATGCAACCCTTCAAAAACACCTTCCAAAGTTAGGAACCTCCAACAAACAGCCTCTTCTGCAGTACAAAAACCTCATATCAATAGATAGGGCAGTGTGAGAATTATGCTGACTACCTTCTTCCATTCTCTGTTCCAGTGCAATTCTCCATTATGGGAAATAGGCCCAGCACTATTCCCATTTGCCCTGCCATTCTATACATCTGATGTTTACATTTGGAACAAAATCCTTCCTGTCAGTTTCACCCACCTACAATTTCTGCTTATTTCTCAAAGTTACACTGTTTAATAGACTGCAAATGGTATCTCACAAATAGCAAGGTTCAGATGATCAACAAGAAACCCAAATCCAAGACATTTAATGAAAGTGAAAAGGATTCCTAGAAGCACTGCCTGAGGCACATACTACTCAAGCTCTACAGGCTCTCTGCTCTACTGCACAAGGCAGTGATAATCAAAGTGCTTTGTGTGCCAAAATGGAACAAGCAAACAGCTGACATTTTAGTCCTTGGACACCACACTCATTTGTAGGCTGTTTAGGAGAAATAAATAAATAAACAAACATCTAGCATTTTCAAGGTCATGCTATAAAAGCACAAATATTCTGAGATAGATCTTATACAAATGTAGCAGATCTTTGGCCTTGTACTCATAACTAATAAACAGCTATAACCAAATTGCCTTCAACTGACAAATATTTTATATGTCTGGATATTGCAAAGTCAAATATATGCTCTGCTCCTGGCTATAATGAAGACATAAACAACACATCCTAAAGACGACAGAAACAGAAGCAGTCATGTTAAATTAGCATGCTTGCTTCCAAACCCAAAAAAACTACTCATCTCCAAGCACCACCCACCACTCAGCCTTGATTTGAAAATTGTAAATAAGAACAAAAAGCTACAACTAGGAAGTTTCCTAGAAAAAAATAAAACCAGTGATGACAGTAGCCAAAATTAGCGTTACTATTTCCTCCATGCTCCAAGCATATCCATCATGAAAACATTTTAAGGAGCAACTCTCAGACTGCAGATCAGAAGGGGATCCAAAATTGGAAATGTAAACTGAAGACTTTGCAAACTGTAAAAAGGATTGTTCATCCTAAAATGCCACAATTTACAGTAATCCATAACTGTCAATGGTTTAATCATGTCTGTATCTGAACAGTTTCATCTATCTGTGAACACATCCATACCTCACCAAAATTCACAATTTTTGTTTCTTAGTGCAATTATAGCTAGAAGAATTTTTTGCAAGAACTGCTCCTTTGATAGGAGAAAAGCAGAATTAATTAAACTTCTTAGCTGGTATGATTTTTATTGGACAGTAGCTTACAGCTTCCATGTATTGTCAAAGTGATCAATGTGCACATCAATCCAAAATTCATAAAAGGAAGCTAAAAACATATTTGATGTGATCTGTGGCTATTGCAAAATATGCCAAAGAAAACACTGTGGATCCATATAGTAAAGAGGAAGATTCAACAATCTAGATTCTACTCTCAGGCTTCAGTTTGCGTAACTTACATTTTTCACCCCAGTATTAATTACTGTCAAATCCCATGCCAGCAATATTCTTAAAAAATTATGAGAAAATAATTTCTTTTCCAAATCTAAACCAATTGACAGAGAAGAAAACTTAGATTTCTGAGAGGAACAGCAAACAGCAACACACACAAAGCACGATACTGTTAGTTTAAATTTTTCTGGCTGAAAAATAAAAATTACTATTTTAAAAACAAAGAACAAATGAGAGTGCAGCTTACCAACTTCAGGCTTCCCAGGATGTAATTCCGAAGTGCGGTTTCCTTCAGCAATGTAAACGGGAAAGCTCGAACATTCAAGATAGAGCTGACAAGCAGCAATAAAGGCAGGAAGGTATTCCTTTGGTGTTTTCCTCTTGTTTGTTTTCTTCACCTTAGCATCATCTTGTGCTTCTCTGTCCCATTTTGTGCTCTGTCCTTGAGCACTAGTGGGGTCTACTGGAAGCTCTGCCCCTAAGGGCTGAGACAAGGAATTACTCTGAATGATATACAGGTTAATAAATCTGGTTAAAAACTGTTGGACATATTCCAAACAGCACTGCATTGCAGTCTTTTGGATTGTTTTCCCACTACGAGTTGCTGTCCCTTGTGTCATTATGGAAGGAGGCTGTACAATGGTCTCCTCAGAGCCCACGGTTGATGCTGTCTCAGTTTCTGAGGATGTGCTACCAACAATAGGGATGCCAGGTGCACCGTGACCTTCATTGAGTGCTCTGTCAATATCATCTGTTGTATCTGCCTGGTATTGTACAAACTCAGTGAATCCACTTTCTGATGATCGACTGCTTGGAGGATTTTCACCATCTTCAAACACATCATTAGGATTTTCAAGTGAAACTGATGGCACCTGAGTAAAATAAAAGTTTAATGACTGTTCAAAATAGGTTATTTAGGTCTTGGCAAAACAATATCTATTAGTGTCTTCCTTTGAAAGTAACAATTTTATTCCAGAGTTTAAAATGTATTCATACAAATACATTTTATGCAAAATGATGTTTGGTGTTTCTGTAAGCCAGTCAGACTAAGCTAGCATTAAAGAAAACTGTTTATCAAGAAAAATATTTAAATATTATTGGCTTTAACATTTTCTTCCTATCATAACTGTATCTACTTTATTACGAAATAATACTGAAATACATAGGGATAAGTATTATCAATTTATTCAGCATCATAAACGGTCAAATACAAAGTTATAATAACAAAAATATAAAAATTTCATTTAAAAAACCTCAAATCATTTGCAACTAGAAAGAAAATAAATCCTCTCCTCAAAACAAGAGAGGTTGCTGCAACAACAACAGTTCTTCATGACTTATTATATGTCTTAATTCCTTATCAGTTCAGAATGTGCACAAATAGATGAATGGCTTTTATTCAGAAAGCACCCACAGTGGCTTTTTGCACTGCTCTAGCATTATATAGTCTTAGTAACTGGTAGCATAGTCTGTTTCCTGCTGAGAATGTGAGGTAGGGAAACAATTGAAACAGAAATGCATCAATCAATGGCCCTAAATGCAGGTGCCCACTTACTTCTGATCCTGCATTTTACTGGTGATGGCAGATGTTGCCTGAGACCTAGCAGGCCCAGAAGTTTTGACTCTAATCACTAGCTGTGTTAAATACAGAACTTGAGCATTATGTAATAACATGAAAAACTTTTTCCTGAATAAATAGAAAAGTGACATTATTATTTAAAGTGAATATCTTCCTTCAGCAGAGATGGAATAAGAATGGAAATTCAAGCTATTACCGCAGAAAACAGTGAAAGCTATGTACTAAAAAGCTTGAAGAGACATAAATCATGATCCCATTTTACAAAATACAATCTGAAAGTGATTTGAAGCATGGCAAATCATTTCACTATCTCTTAAGAGAAACTATGGCCACATGAGACAGCTGTAATTGGAAGCAGAAGGCCACTGAAGGTTCAATGGGCAAGATCATTCAATTAAAACAGGCTTTATTAAAAAAAAAAGGCAACCAAAAAACCTCAAATCCCCAAAAGAACCAAACAAGGCAGGTATCAATTAACTAGAAAGAATAAGGATAGGATCCTGAATAAAGGATGCTGGAGTCCTAATTGACAAGGGGAATGGGAGCCAGCAGTGGACTCCTTTGGTGAAGCAGACCAGCCCCACCTAGGACCATATCAGCAGAAGTACTGTCAAAAATCAAGGGAAGTAATTAGTCCCCTCTGCTCTGCAGTTTTATGTCCACAACCAGAATATTGTATCCAATTTTGCTCTCATTAGTACAAAAGAAACTCTGATGTACTGAGTATGCCCAATGGAATGTCACCACAGGTGCTCCTGACATAGAAGGAATGCTCAGGGAGTTGGATTTACTCAGTTCAAAAGAATGCTAAAAGTTGTGGAGAGTGTGAAGATGGCTTTATTGCCCTCTGTGATTCCCACTAGGCACTTGAAAAGATGGAGATATCCATCCACAAGATATCCACAGTGAAAGAACACAAGGCAACCAACACAAGCTGCAACAGTGGAAATTCTGATTAAATAACCGTGCAAACAAACAAGCTGTACAGAGAAGTCATGATAACTTCATCCTTGGAGATACTCAAAATTAAGACAAATATGATTCTGAGTGACATGACCTAGCTTTAAAGTAAAATCTAACTTTGAAATCAGCCCTGCTTTCAGCAGTGCCCTGCAACTGTCACTTCCAACCTGATTTGTTCTCTGATGTTCCTTAAGTTTCTTCAGCTGGAAAACAAGGATTTTAGGGCATGTCACTTAACATACCTCACAGAACCATGGCTGCATAGAACAAACTGGACAAAGTTAAAAGAGAAATAGTGACTGGCTGGTTTATTTTATTTCTTTAATAAATTATTCTAAGAACTTATCAGTGACAGTAAAATACATGATGGGTATTAAACCAATGCACATAAATTGGGTGAGAGGAGAATTCACATATGCCTGATACTTAACTAAAATGGTGAATTCTTTTCAGTTCAGTTATTTTACTTAATCATACTCTTGAAGTGCATTACAAACTTTAGTCAATTAGTTCTTTCTTAGGCCCTGAATTAGTTCTTTCTTAAGCCCTGATTCTGAAATGACTTATAAGGTATAATTATTAAATCTGGGTAAAAACCCTTAAGAATCAAGACATTTTAAAGCAATTATAAGTTATTTTGATTACCCAAGTTCCACATATATTGTGGTATCTAAATCTAATCAAAGATTTGTAGAGTATTCAATACAGGTTTAGAAAGCCCATTTCTTTTTTCTACATAGGAAAATTTTCCAAGGTGCTGCAAAACCTAATCAGTTACCTTTTTATTTTCCCATTCTTTGATGGAGCTGCTGTGTCCAGTAGGAAGCTGCAGGATACCATCTGTACCAGCAGAGAGCAATGGAGGCTGAACCTTACTGAGGATCTTTGAGCAGAGTCTGAGAGAATCAGTAAGCTCAGACAAGTGTAAAGTATGAAGATGGCTTGTCAATGCAGAAATCATCCTGAGCAACAGCTGAGGCAAGTGTTCTGTCTGTATTTCAATGTAAGTCTCCTAGTGATAAGAGTAGTAAAGTAATAATAAAAACTTGTTAATTGTCACACCAAATTCCACCCTGAAATTTATTTTCTATAACAGAGCTACCTATCATTTGCTTAACTGTGTTCTAAACATACAGAACATGGAAAAAGGAAAACTAATATCTTAAAAGCCAAGAATAACAAATACATGCTTTACTAAAAAAAAAATTTACAAAATTAATTTTAAAGTTGGGTAAACAAATAGAAATATATTTAGCTCTTTTACAAACTAGTACATATTGTTCATTACACAACAAATACATTAAAAAACATCATAAGAAGGCTGAAGAATGCTACTTTTACTTTATTAACCTTAAGATAAAAGTTTAAGAATGAAAGATAAACAAGTTATTAAGAACTAAAGGAAAAACAGGCTGATTCCCATACCTGACACAGCACTCTCATACTTCTAGTAGGCTTTGAAATGAGAAAGCAAAGAATTGAGGAAAGACAGCTATAGAAAAAACAGTTCCAACAGTCTTTGCTACATTAAGCAATGACAACAGAAAAAGAAGATACATCTTATCATGACATTTAAAAGATCCTTAAAAGAAAGCTGCACATTTAAACTAGCTTATCAAACTACAAAAGACTATACTTGCAATGAATACACAGAAAAGAAAATGAGGACAGACTAAAATTTTCAGATATAAGCATCATAAAACCCATTTCAGTTATGTCTAACCAGTCAACCAAGAATCATACAATGAACCAAAAACTTCTTTTAATGTCAATTCATGCCAATATATTTTCAGGAAAACCAATTAATAAAGTATATATAGTATTTCTAAAGACTGTGAATATACCAAATCCCAGTGTAACATTAAACAAAGCAATCCTTACCAAAGAAACAATATCCAACAAAAAATCCACTAACAAGCAGAAATTTGTCAGAGGTAACTCAGATTGCTCACTATCACCTCCAGGCCCAGTTTGAAGTCTGGCATGTAAAGTCCTCCTGCAAAATTCAAATAGTGTCATAATTTTTTCCCTTCTCCATTACATTGACCATATTTCTGTAACTTAATGCAAAGCTGTATATATCAGGGACAATCACTATGAACCCAATAAGCAATTTTTCATTTTACTGTTAAGTGGCTTATTTGCCCCCATGCCATTCTTTCAGAAAAAACAGTAACCAGCCTTCCGGTGTTACACACACTGTCCTCATTTGTAAAACTGAATTTGTAAATTCAAGCTACAGAAAATTGAGCATGGAAGACAAACACTTAGATAACACAGCAGGTCATGTAGAAAAAAACCCAAACAAAAGCAATTCTCCAGATTTTGTTTATTTATAATGCAATTTTGTATCCATGTTGACAGTTACACTACTTATATGTAGTGAAATACTCACCTGCATGGCTGCAGATGACTTTCCTTAGGTTAGCAATTCAGCTCAAGACACAAAAATCAAGTCACAGACATCTAGGTCAACCTCTCACACTGAGCAGGACTGCTAAAAATGCTAGATAAATTCATCCACAGTTTTGTCTAGCAGAGTTCTGGAAATCTCACAAGAAAGCTCCAGAGCCTTCCTGGCTTCCACTGTTCCACCTCTTCCACTGCTACACAATATTCTTAGCAAAGCTTTTCTCAAAGTCCAACCTGACCACTTGTTGCTGTCCTTTGTTTTCCATCAGCTGTTATAAAAAGTATAGCTGTATGAACTTTGCAAATGCCCTTCAAGAAGTCTTGGGTGCCATTCAATTTCCCTCTTTACCAGACTAAACCAAACTCACCTATCTCAACACTTCAATGCAGTGTCCTATAGCTGACCAGCTTAGCAGTTTCTCTACTAGAGAGTCTCTTCAGTTTCTCAACACTTCTCCACAGGTGGTGTGTCCAAAGCAGGACACAATATTCCACATCTGTCCTTAGAAACACTAAGGGAAAGGAAAAATAACTTCCTTTCACCTGCTGCCCACGGTCCTCATAATATAACCCAAGACAGTTTTCTTTAGTTATGACAGCACACTGTTGGCTCAGGCAAATTCATGTCCAAGTATCTTAATATTTTATCAAGAAATTCCACAAGCAAGGAAAAAAAATTCTAGAAATTTCATCTGACGTCTCTATATCATCTATCCCTTGCTACAGCAAAAATCCCTGCTCTTCTGTGGTCCCTTCATCCCCTTCCCTCCTGTTAATATTTTCAATTTTCCCAGATTTATGGTTTGCTTTTTTCTCCTGTAGCCCTCCTTGTCATGCACAAGATTGCCACCCTTCTTTTTCCCTAAAAGAGCAGGACAAATGACAACACATCTGGTGTCTTGCAAATCTGTCAGTTTCACCAAAAGTGATTAAAGTGATTTGTACAATGAATAATCCTGTACTGGCTAGACAGAACAAAAACTAGCTTTGAGGTCACTCTGGAGTCTCCCCTTCAGTAGAGGGGCTAATTCTGTCTCTTGATTTAACCCAGACATTGGGTTTGTGAGAACTCACGGTGCTAAGACCCACAACCACATCTGATGAAAACTGGCCAAAAGACTGAAGTGAAAGGGATAGGAGGAAAAAAGTAGTTACAGGCTAAATGATCTCTTGAGACTGACTTCTTTGAAGAAAAAATATATAAAACAAAAATTAACTTCAACTTCACATGTACAGAGATTAAATATTATCACCTACCTACAACACTCTTCAAACCAACGAGCAATGTAATCCCACATATAATAAGGCTCAAAGGAATTGAAAAGAAGATTGGCAGTTTTAATCAATTCTGCTGTTTTCTTGTTTTCTCTCAGTTTGCTGAAAAAAAATCAAAAGCACTTTTCATATTTTTATACTTAGTTTTCAAGTTATGTAACTACAAATCACTGTGAGTTACCCACTGTCAAGTAACACTGACAAATTATCCTCCTCTCATCCCTACAAGTAGCTGTTGCTCAAGGGCTCAGGATATTGGCAGGCTGCTCATACCAGTGTCTTCACAGTTGCTGGGTTTCTCCTCTATCCTTTCCTTAGTATTTGTCTTTTAACCACATTTTTAATAGATCCGTTTTTACCATAATTGTTCCTACAGTTGTTTCCTCCCCTCTCCAGCTTTGAACACAACACTCCTCTCTACCTTTCAAAATACTAAATTCAAATCCTGAAACTCCATATTCCACTCCCCAGCTCTCTTGTAGCAATCTTCATTTTTCTACTACAAGAAAACTCATCAGTCTATCTTGTTTTTGAAGATCATAGATATAAAGAATATCACAATCAATCAAACAAGCATTTTTGTCATGAATAAAGAATAAAACATATGCTAAGTATTAAAAAAATAAAAATAATAAAGCCAACCACTTCACACCTTTGCACTGAACACAGAAGTTGCAATTAATGTCAATAGATCCTATATCATCAAGAAAACATGTCACAGTCCCACAGGCTTCACAGTCATGGTTCCAGCAACAAAGATACATATTTTTTAATGCAAAATACATTATACTCAATATTTACCTGCTTAGCTGTGTGTGATCTTTGTTGAAAGATGGTTCTGTCTGAAGCTCCAGTTCTGCTTTGCACTGTGTATATAATGTTCGAAACACTTCAATCAGTACATCCTCTAGGATGGCAGGGCCTAGGGAGAAATACCAGCAGTCACACTCTTGCATTATAGCACTGCCAACAGTCCTCAGCTGAAAGCTATTGAAATCATTAGCTAGCTTTGGTCACTGAAACCACAAAATTTCTTCTGGTTCAATCTCAAACTACCTGAATGTCATAAGGCTTGGTTTGTTTGCATTCCAGAAACACTGAGTCAACTGTAGTGCCTGGGAGTACACAAAGCACAAGCCCTGTGTTCAATGAATGTACAATGGCAGCTGGATACAAACACACCAAATTCAAAAGCTGTGCCCTCACAGCAGCAGATACAGATCATGTTCAAGCCAACACACCCTTTTTATTAGCTTAGCTCAGTAACATGGAAATGGACTTCATGGATTCTTCATCAGTAAAAACTTTGAAATACCCCCAAGCTATCTCATGCTGTTAGCATATGGACAATACACTCAAGTACTTAAATGCAAATACAAGATAAAATATTTTGAGCATCATCCTTCCTTTTAATTTGAGGCAGGGTTTTTTTTTAGCTCAGGATACTTTTTAGCTCAGGATACATAGTCTGCAGGGTACTTTTCGAAAGTATTTCTGAAAGTGTGCAATTGCAGCCCAGAAAGCCAACTGCAGCCTGGGCTGCATTGACAAAGTGTGGCTGGCAGGTCAAGGGAGGTGATTCTGACTTTTTATTCTGCTCTTGTGAAACCCCACCTGGAGTACAGCATCCATCTTTGGGATGCCCAACATAGGCATATGGACCTGCTGGAGCAAGTCCAGAGGAGGGCCACAAAGATAGTAAGTGGGATGGAACATCTGTGAAGACAGGCTGAGATAATTGGGATTGTTCAGCTTGGAGAAGAGAAGGCTTCAGAGAGACCTCATTGCAGACTTCCAGTACTTAGATGGGGCTTAGGAAAAAACAGGGAGAGAGACTTTTTGTACAGGTAGATGGTAATAGGACAAAGGGGAATAGTTTTAGACTAAAAGAAGAGAGATGGTAATAGGATGCTAGGGAAAAATTCCTTACCCAGAGGGTAAGGAGGCACAGGAACAGGCTGCCCAGGGAAGCCATGGATGTCCCATCCCTGGTAGTGTTCAAGGCCAGGTTGGATGGGGCTTTGAGCAACCTGGTCTAGTGGGAGGTTTCCCTGCCTGTGGCAGGGGCGTTGGAACTGGATGAAGTGTAAGGTCCCTTCCAATACAAAACACTCTATGAGTCTATAAAATAGGTCCTCCTTTGGATTTGAGCTAAATCTCAATTTTGCAGAAAAAAAACCCAAATCATTTTGAAAGGAATTTAAAAAGTAATCCTGCTTGGGATATCATTTACTTTTTAATGTGTTTCCTAGCCTCACTGAGCTGCCTTCAATAAGAGTAAGCTCACCGAGTTAAGCAAAAATCCTTTCAGCTTAATCCATCTCATTTTGCTGAAAGAATCCTCAAAGCTTTGCCACTTCATGAAATCTTAACATGCACATTGCCTCTGAACATTTAGACTGATCCACAGAAATCACAAATTACAAGGAAGATGGCAAATTTCTCACAGATATTTTGTTCCTTGCAGTTCTTCTGTCCTAACAATTCTTTTCCTTGATTATTGTATTTTTATGGTTTTATTATCTCACCCTCAAATCTGATAATGGATTTAAAAAATTATTTTGATTTTCTACTTTTAAATACATTTGTCCCATGGTCTTCAGCACTCACCTGCTAAAGAGGGCATTTAAACATTTTAAATAGGGGAAAAGAAAATTAAAAAGAAACACCAAAAAGTAATCCAAACAAACCATCCACAAAACCAAAAAAATATTTGCTTCCTCTGCATAAGTTCTTCTGAAAAAAAATGAACTGTTTTCTTGTTAATATCTATCATCTCTGTGTGTATATTAGAAGAAAGAACAGGTGATTCCCAAAAGCAATAGCTGAGATTCATAATAGTAAAAGTCAGTATTTGATAAAAGAAATGAAAAAGATCCAATCTGCATTTCTCCCAACATACAGTTAGTTCTCTCTATGACTTTGACTTACTGCTTCCTGTGTAGAAAGTAAATGAAATGGCTTCGGTAAAAGGTAAATCTGATGAATGCATTAAATGAAATACAGAATACAGATACAGCTTGGAAGATCTAAGAAATCTGGCTAACTTGCCAGTACTAAGCATATAATTTTTTCAATTTGATAAAAAAAGAGAGAAAAATTTTCAAAGCAAAATCACATGAAACAAACTAAAAAGAGTAAATGAAAATTACCTAGTTCAGGCTTATCCAGCAAACTGATAAGAATTCGAAAAGGCTTTAGGTCTTGCATTAACGTGCTTTCTTCTCCCTGTCCATTAATTTGTAATATTCCAACCATTGCCTACAAAGAGCAAAAACATATCAGGAAAACAAAAAGAAAGCGAGAAAGGAATAAAAGCTGCACATAAAGGGAAAATTCTCAGTAGTGGAGACCACTAATTCATCTCACTGCAACTCAGTCTCCCATGATTAAATTCTCTCAACTTTGCCTTTGAGAACATTTCTGTGGAACAAAACTTGGTAACTTGTATTTATTTAAAATCAAAATAAAGTATTATAAGCAGATAACTCAATGTTTCTTAAGAATAAAGGAGAAGAAATGGGCATTAATGAACAAATTATTTGAGAAGATAATGCAGGTAGATACTAATAAAACACCATCTGTCCTATGATATACTCACATGGATGAAAACTTTCCTGACTAAATAGCAGTGACAATTTTGAAATAAATGAGAAGACTAAGTTTCTATACTAATGCAGGTTAGGGAATGAGCTGCAGAATTAAAAAAAGCCCCATGAGACAACCACAGATTTTGCTTAGTTTTCTGCCTGGCTGACTTGACAATCTGAGCTGGTTTGTTTCTTTTACAGTTTCAAAAAAAAGAACAAAGAAGAAAAAAAAAAGAGATAAGAAAGAATAGAGTCATGAAAACCAGATTTGCCTTGCTATCTGCTACAAACTAAGTATTATCAGCAAGTATCTTGAAAGAAAAATCTTTTGTACTTTCTCGTGTCTTTAAAAGGCCAGAGTTCTCAGTACATTGTATCTGTTAGTAAGATATGGGTTAACTAGATGAAAAAACCACAGAGACTGCTAGAGAAGAAGGCAGAAAGTAGCAATGCTTTTAAAGTCTTTCAAGAGGCAGCAAAACATTTTACAAGCCATATGTCATTTGTATTATGCATAGGCAAGGCACTGATTCTAATGTCCATACCCTTTTCAGACAAAAGCTTTACTGACAGTGATTAAGTTCAAAAGATGGACAGATTTAAAAAGACCATAACCATTAACCATGCCTAAATGGTTGCTGAAAGCTCACCATGTTTTTTTCTTATATAAGGTACAAGTGAAATTATAGTTCATTCAGGCCTCTCCTTTACATTTGAATAATTTCTGAGTCATCTGCTAAGGAAGGCAGAAAGATGGTAAGAGAAGGGTGAGAGAGTGCCAATGAGGTCTTTGCTGCTGGAATACTGGAATTCTGAGGTCTCTTCCTCATCAGTGGAACAGCAGATCTCACAACTTTCAGATAAAACTGAAGGTGCTAGCTCTGTGCTGAGTGTCAGCTTTGCATTGGGATGAGCTGAATATTCTTGTGTCAGCTACTACTGTTAGAATTGCCACTCTCATTCCCATACATAGCATCACAGTTCTGACTCAAAAATCCTGACCTTATCAATTTGTCTTAATGATAAAATGTCTTCCTGACTTCAAGATCAGACTCAAAGCAGTTTAAAAGACATCTGTGCATTGATTACTGTGAAAAGCAGCACAGTTCTTAGAACCCATGATGTCAGCTCACATAGCAAGGCTTTAAGGGTAAACTAGTTTAACTGCCAATTTTCTCAACTATTCCTGGCTGCCAACAGAGAGCAGAAGATGCTCCATTTTCCTAGCAGGGAGAAAGACCCTTTTAACACAGACTTTGAGCACCATCTGATCATTTTTTTCTGATTTCCAAGACACAGAGGAGTTTCCCTATCTACAGAAGAGAATTCTCCAATTCAGTTTCATGAAAGAACAGGCTCCAGTGTGCTGGGTTCATTATCAAATGACATCCATGTACACTTCATTCATTGTGGAAAAGGAGAGGGAGAAATCTAACATTTGTTTTATTCATTCTGCTATTCTAGAGAAACACATTACTTCATGTCTTCATTTCTCCACTGAGAAAGTTTTAGAAGAATAGGACACAAATATCACAAAAGGATAAGATTACATTGTCACATTGCATTGGCAAGTCAAAAGAGAAAGTTAAAGCAACTTTGAACAGGATGTGTTTATAAATATATATGCCCCAATAAAACAATGTATAGCTACCTGGACTAACATCTCCTTAGAGAAGGTGTTGAAATAGTAAGTGGCATGCTCCTCGGGATTGCTGTGCCTTGTACTTCTGGGTCCTACAAGGGCACCATTGTTATCAAATCCTTCAAGCAAACAAAAGACAAAGCAGATAAATATTTGTAGTTTAATAGAATATATTGCAAATTTCTTTAAACTAGAAATCAACATACTAGCACTGATAACTTACCAATATGAAGTCCAAGTCATGTTGGCAAGAAAAAGATGATTTTTATAGAGTTTAATATGGGAAACTAAGTTAGACTTTCACAAAAGCAGTTTGTACAAAAATAAAAAAAAATAGTTTTATGCAATATTATCAAACAATTATTTCTTGTACAAAAGAAAAACGTTCACAAATGCTGCAAAATCCACAACCCTTAAAAAGACCACAAGCTGTCACATAAAAATATTTAAATATTAATGAGAACACAGTGTTTTAAATATATAGAGATGGTCATCAAAACACACTGACACGACTAAGGCACTTAGAAAGAATATCACACTACAAAAAATAATTTTTTCTTTAAAATTCAAAATTACACAAAGGAGATGGACCTTTGTATTGTAAGTTTCTTTTCTTTTCCCAGTAAGTTTTTAATTGCACAAAAAAATAGGCTTAAGGAAGAAAAAAAAAATCAGTTGTTTAACAATGGTTAAGATAACCTGATTTAAGGAGATATATGTGATTTCTATTCTTAGAGAATGTTAATAGGTCACCTCTAGCTGTAAAACAACAGGAATGAATAGTAAACACCACAATAAAATAATGCCATACAGAACAACAGAATCCAGACAGTCTTCCAACATATTGCAGGTGGAGATGAATTGTCTTGTATCAGGAATAAAGTATCATGGTAATAGAAAAGCAGCACAATATCCAAAGGAAAAAAAGCAAAAACCGTATATTGTCAGAAAGTTTGTCCAAATATATAGCAAAAAGAGGAAGTAGCTGTTCACAACACAGGACCTGGAAGTCACTGTAAAAGTATTCTCTGAAGCTGTATAACTTTTAGTGGAGATTATGTTCAAGAAATACCTATAAAAGAGGGTTCCTCAACTAAAAAAGCAGCATGATATTTTAAATACACAAAATACCTTTTTCAATAATAGCAAAAGACATATCTAATCCATCAAATTTAGATGAAACATGAGTGCAATGTTTAATCTAGAAACTATTTCTTCCCCAAATTTGAAAATTCAGGTATGAAGCATAACATTGTATTTCATTGACTTTAAAAGATGAATCCTTTGCAAGTCAGTGTCTTAAGGAATGATTAATCAAAGAGGCCAGGACTTTCTCATCTTTAACTTCTAAATCCCGGCAGCTCCTATAGGAACACAACCAACCCCCTTATGCAAAACACTGTTACTGATTTCTTCCCTCCTTTCATAAATTCAGCTCTCTCAGGTCCGTTTGCTACTCGTCCTTTCTCCCCAGTCACCCACAGGCTACCTGCCTCTGATGTCTTTATCACCCGGGAAAGGTGCAAGAGCTGCTGTAAAGGGTTCTGGGTAGCTCAAAGAGCACATATGTACTTGCTGGTGAGGGGGATGTCAAACAAAGAAGTTAACAGCAGACTGCAAAACATATCAATTAGAGAACCACTTCAAGTGTCTCCATTGAGTCGTCAATTCCTGGGACACACTTAGGAACTGCCATGATTTTGACTTCTTTCAAAATGGGTTTAAAGAGTAACTGGTCAGATTCATGTGACCACAGGCTTCATTTCCTTAAAATAACACAGCTGAATAAGAGTAAATGTTTTCTAAAATTTTCTAATTTATGGTCTTCAATTTCCTGAACAGTTAAGAGCCTTCTAATAGCTATAATTCTTTGCTACCCTCTCCTGATTACATGCTGGTTTCGCATAAAAATTTAAATTTGTACTGTATTGATTTTATGTCGTTTGGTAGAACTGTATTCCCAATTGCTCAATTTTCACTCCAGAAAGGTATTGAAAAGTGACTCGTGATCTGTTAATTCAAGCACACAAAGATGTAATGAAATTGAAAGTTTGCATACTCAAACTGTAATATCAATGCTCTTCAGCATTCTTTTCTTATCTTCTATACTGTTGTGCTCCAACTACCATTTACACTCTATAATGCCTATTCTCTGTTTTCTCCACTCTATGTTTTTAGGGAAAAAGTTTCAGAGTGCCTATTTCCATGAGCCTACTACACCAGGCTCAACCCCTGAACGCAGCCCATGAATTGCTGAATTGCTGCTAGAGGAAAATGCACCAACAATTTATGACAGGAATGAGTTCCAGGATGACATTCTTCATCTTCTACATCCATGGAGAGAGAAAGTGCTTTTCTTTCTTATGAAAGAAACTGAGTATTTCACTTTTCCAAGATTCTTTCTACACTGCTAAGGAAAATACAATCCTTCCTCCACTTTTAGTGGCCAATGGGATGAAATACAAACCTACCTAGAAGCCATGCATAAAGCCTTCGGTTGAGTGACATATCCCTGCGCAGCACTACATGAAGGGCTGCTGACAAAATTCTGATCATGTCTGGACGTGTTGCCTGAAGAAGTTAGAAACATAATTAAATTTAACTATGAAAAGTAATGCTTTTCCTGTGTTAGCAGCTTAATGTTCATAAAACCTAGCTAATTTCATGTTTTGATATTTCTGAATTCAGCATAGTACAAAAAATAATCTTGCTCTTAGGAAGTCAAAATATGATTATTGTTTGGAACAGATGCTATATAATAACATGCACCCTTTAAGAACAGCAAAAATAAGAGATTTGACTAACAGCTCCTTTTTGTTACAAGACATTTCATTTTACTATGAGGAAAAGCTTTGGAAGAAAATTCTTAATATCCAGTTTAAAAAAACTGAAGTACTTTTTCAGTTTCTTACTACTTTAAATGCTTAAGTCTTAATATTGAAAAAATGCTGTATTGATAATCTCAACATTTCAGTACCTAAACAGAGACACTCCAAATACTCCTGTAGTAACTGATAAACGTGAACGAGCACTTCCACAAGCAAGAACAGAGTTCTTTGTTTACATAAAAGTGCAGGTTTTTACTAATTTCTAGGATGAGAATCAGTCATGTATAAGTTTTCCTCTAGGAGTTAAATAATTCATGGATCATTTAAAAACAGGCCATAACTAACAAAAAATGCAGTAAAAAAAAAATTTATCTAGAAGTTGTAAGGTCTATCTCCTACTACTGCTAGGGCTAACCACTCACCCAAAACCAAAATCCATTTTCAATTCTCTAGTGTTGTGAATCTGTTGTGCTAAGAGGATTAACTTTTGCTGATTTTGAACACTGGGAATTGGAAACTTAAAAATGAACAGAACAGGTGATTTGCTTTCTCATCAAATTGGAGCAAATTAAAAGCTTCTGCATAGACTAAACATAATTTGAGCTTACATACACAGAAGTTAACTTTAACTTCAAAGTTAACACATTAAGTTAAAAAGCAGAAGAACAGAGATCATGATATGAGAATAGCCAAACCTATCAGAGAAACTCTTACATGTGACTCTTGTTGGAGCTTGGAAAAAATCATTAACAAAAACCAACCAAACACTGCTACTGACTTAACAAGTGAAGTACATTTAGGAATTGTCAATTCATCTCTCATGTTAATCACCTACCTGGCTCATGTGGAAAGGAAAACAAAAAAGGATAAGGTCCAATGTGCTCCTCTGTACTAAAACACTGGTATCTTGCACTGAAGTGCTTACTGCTTCCACCTGAAGTAATGGCAAACCCCCCCAAATAGTTATTTATTATTTTAAGGAGGAACTCAAAGATAAGAATAGATACTTTTAAATAATGATAAGCGCTAAATTAAGTTATTTAAAATTTTGAATAATGAAAGAAGATAAAATAGGAAAATAAAAATTTCACCAGGAGGAAACACAGAATCAACACATTCTCTAAACTATACAAACATTAAGCTTATATTACCAATGAATATCTTAAGCTTAAAAGACAAAAGAATTCTATACATCTTTAAAAAAATAACCCAAACCAAAAACTGCAACAAAACTCAATCACATTTAGGTGAAGCATGTAATGAATGCAAAGTTTCACACAAAACCTAAGCATTTCTGAAATGTTAATTCAGCTTTGAAACACTATCATGCACAAAACATCAGTTTAACTGGAGCTATAACAAACACGCATTTTTATCTCTTCAAAAGCTAAGTTCAAAGACAGAAAACACATCTCAATCCCCCCAAAATACATTACATAATAACTAAGTAACTTCAATGTTAGTTACTTATTGTAAGTTCATTGTTCCATTAAAACATTACCATCAATTCAATGTCACTGCCAATTATGTAGAGTTGATCCTCCATGGAAAGCTTCCTGTTCAGATGGGAGAGGACATAAGTGATGCCAGGCAAGCGGACCGCAGGGCTGGTGAGGAGGCTCCCCCAGAGAGCACTGTAGAACGCTGACTGATCCACAGCTGAAGCAACTTTCTCCAGCAGCGTGTTTGTTCTGCAGTAAGACCAAGCCAGCTGAGTCAGGGCATGTATCAGCATGAGTCAGGGCTCTTGCCCCTGCCCCCAGTTTTAATAAGTATTGAAAGTCACTGTCACAGGACGGTCAAAACTTCTTTTTGAGAGGCCAAGAGAGGCCCAGTTTTACAATGAACCTTCTAATGCAGCCTGAACAGAGCAATCCAGCTAGCAAGCCTGTGGGCCAATCTGTCTTGCAAAATGCTTTTGGCCTGCCCACAGATTCTTTTTATGTATTCCTTATGTACTCCTTATGTTCAAAGAGCCAAATAGCTCCTTCATCTGCTACTTAAAGCCAAGTGTGGCTACAGACAGAGGTTTCAGACAGACAGCAGGAAAGCATAGCTATTGAAGAAAAGAATCAAAGCAGATGGCTTTTGCCCTCTCATTCCTTGCACTGAGTCCTTCTGGTAATAACAGGGCATAAAAATACCCCAATTCTTTGAGCACAAGCAATCCCTTCCCCTGTCCTCATTTCCTCCAGCTCATGTGGCAGCACCTCTAGTCCCTATGGCAGGCCCCAGGAGGCAAGCTGGATAGACCTTGCTCCCTGTTGTAATGATGCCAACTACACTCTGTGTGTGTGTGTGTCTGCCTACACAGAAATAGAAAAAGACAGTGTTGAATTGCTTTTCACATACAAGTTGTGAAAATTCAAGTTTCTGAAGTTGGAAATATCAAGAACATGTAAGCATGTGAACAATTCCAAGAATTCTAAGTGTTGGAATGTAACTTCATCCTTTATAAGATGCTACCTCAGCAGCCCAGATGCTGCAGTTATGTATGTCGACCCATATCAAAAGTCATAGAATTGTTTAAGTTGGAAAAGACCCTGAGGATCATTGAGTCCAACCCAGCATTGCAAAATCCACCATTAAATCATGTCCCAAACTGCCACATCTACACAGCTTTTAAATATCTCCAGGCATGGTGACTCCACTATGCCTGTTCCAATGTTCCAAAGCTTGACAACCTTTTAGGTGAAGCAATTTTTCCTAATATCCAACCTAAACCTCTCCTGGAACAACCTGAAGCCATTTTCTCTTGTTCTATTACTTGCTACCTGGGAGAAGACACTGGCATGTAACACTAAGTCTGTTACTACCATTCTGTTGAAATGAATATGACAGCATCAAATTAAAAAGCTACCACCTTGAAAACAATGAAATCCATATACAAGTATATAGTGGAAAGTTACAGCAACCACCCCCCACACCCCCAATCAAGCATACCATCTTATTAACATAAGTATCCTTACCTTTCATAATACTCTGATCCCTCCTCTAACCCAGGCAGAATCCCAGTTAACAGTCCTTGCAGTCCTGGTTTCAATGTTTTCCCCAAAGGGAGGTAATAAATCTCATACAGACTCAATAATGTTGGCTTGACAGACATAGCAGCATTGGCAAGGAGCGGAAATAGTCCAGAACTGTGAAAAATAAATTTTATCTTTTTTAAAGAAGCTTCTAATGTGACAATTTTATTTCTCTCTAAAGACTGCTACAGGCACATCCAGTATAGTTATTATCAGCATCAGATTTTTATCTTAGACTTGTGCATAGGCATAGACCACCACACAATATGACTGCCTTTGGATGGACAGGTTGGTATCCCAAGGCTAATATCACCAGCTTTATTACTATTGTGATAACAAGCACTGAAGGCCCAGAGATGACTTTCACCAATAAAACAAATATGATAAACCAGAAGCATCTCTGCATAACAAAATGTTAATTTGCCCATATTGGACCACATGGCAATGAAAATTGTATTTAAAAATACTTTTTCTTTGCACTTATTAAGAAAAAAACAAGACTGCATAAGAATAATTGGAGGAAATTTATAGAAATAATTTTCTGAAAGAAAAATTATTACTTCAGCAAGTAACCTTGAGGTAGAATTTAAGGCATTTATATGGTTAGTTATATCAAACTATATATTTACTTCAGAAATTCAGTCTGAAAATAGATTCTAAAACTAACAATAAGCCCTATTCACAATGCTGTTCAAAAAACAGCCTGTAAAGGACTGAAAACACTGGAAGTATGTTCTGAATTTACTTGAACATAAGTGTAGATTCACGAAGTTATGTGATCACCTAAGGAGAAGATACTAAAGATAGCTACTAAAATAATATTTGTTACTGCTACTAAATATCATAAATTATTACAAATTGTACCAATAATCAAATGCATGTGAACAAAACTTTAATTTTCAAAATCATTGTCAGATTAGGAGGCCCTGACATATGAAGAAGAAAATCAAAGAAGAGTAAAAAAGGTAATTTTAAGGAAAGGGTCTTAAAATGTACACCTACAAATCTACTGTTAAAAGAAATATATATGTAGATAGGATATTGTCCATGATAGAGGAAAGAACCCTACAAAACTCATTCCAAAATACAAAACTTTTGGTGAAATTATTTTTGCCTTTATCTGTCTAGCAGAACTTGTACTTTACCATCGTCAATTGGCTTTTTTCTACAGAAAATGTCATTTTGTTCAAAAAGCAGCCCACTAACCCACAGTCACTCTTTGTAAGGCTATTACTCACACTTCAAGATTTAATGTTCAGACACTGGCATTCTGCTTTCATGACAAACACTGGAACCTTTGATAATGCCTTAATGTGAATGTCTGTCTTAGCCCTAGCAGCAGTAACAATAGCTTTTAGCTAGATTGTACAAGGTAGCATTTTCCATTACCCTAGAACTTACTGTTAATGAGATCTTGCAGCTACTGAATCACCATACAAGCAAAAAAATGTGACCTATGTCACAGTATCTTTTAAAACATGTGGAAACAGAGAACTGAAACACTCCCCCCCAGTGTAATTATAGATAAACATCGTGACAATGTAAGATAGAAGAGCTGATGTTAAAGCATACAATTTCTTTCCAAGCATTAATGCACACCTTTTCTACCTAAATAGAATTCTATTCTTTCCCACTATTTCTCAAACCAATGAAATTTTAATCTCATGGGACAGGTAGAGTTTAAGAACCATGTGTGACAGTGTGCACACACCCTTCTATTCATTATATAACAAATAACTCAATGTCTTGCCCGCCCCACCCAACCAAAAATGTACACCTCCTAAGGTGGAGGTTTAGGAACCAGTACATGCTGACTAAATTCAACTTTTCATGGTTATATTTCCTTTTCATTATCATCAGTTCCAGAGACTGACAAAAAGTTTGTACTTGTCCTCCCCCATAGTAACAAAACGAAGTCTTTCTGTTCTGTTAATTTGATGATAAAGTTTCTTGCAACAAACTATACTCAAATTCTTTTCCAACAACACTTAAATAGGAAAATGTAATGTTAATACATGGATGTGGTAACATTTCAATTACTATACATACTGTACATACAGGCAGAAAACTTTATTTCAATGAAAAAACAATAAATTCCAGGTTTTCTTCCACTAAAATCAATTCCTAACAAAAATTTAAGCTATCTGTTTATCTTCCATTATTCAATATTCAGAAGAAAAGTACTAGACAAGCACCAATAACATGGGGGAAAGAAATTGGTTCTTGACTGATTATTGCTATACAACAAAGCAATACTGCAAATATAAACATCAGGAAAACAAAAGGATCTTGACTATGCATTTGGAATGGAGTTGTTTAAAATCTAGTACCTGTAGAGGAACAGATCTTTGGCTAAGCGCTTGGGTCCAATGATTTTAAAAATGATCTCATACGTTTCAAGTGCCTTCCGATGAACGCCCCCCGGCAGAGCCGGATGCAGACATTGTGCCAAGCGCTTGCCTATCGTCAGCTTTTTGGGGACTACCTGGTACTTGGCGTTGTTCTGTAGCACCTGGTAAGTCAGCACATAAAGAAAAGCAGCACAAAAGAAGTTAAACATCAAAGGCACATTTTATAAAGGAGTTCCTGGACATGTTCAGTAAGTCACCACACAAAGCTTAGTTACAAGAAAAAAAACCCAATGCTATTAAAATGTACCGTGGAGCTTTTTCTTTGCCACGCTTTTCGCCTGTACGCTCGTTATAGGTGAAATTGCCAAGGCATTTTAAACTTCACTTGCAATGACCTTCTTGCCTACAGCTTCTCCTTTTGTCATTTACTCATCCATTTGAGGACAAAAATTGGTGTTTCAATTTGATAAAATCCATTATCACTAGCTCAAAGAGGACTACTAAGCAGTGGGTCATGAGCCTGGGATAGCTTTGGGAGAATGCTGTACAGTGAGATCACAAACAAGACTTATTTATACCACTTTCTGAAACTATGTATTCACAGAAGGACTGGAAAAGAGAGTTGAATTTAGATGATTTGATTTTCTTTCTCCATATTATAGCCTTCACATTGCACAAACATGCAGCAAGAACTGCTACAATTAAAAAAAAAAAAAAGAAATGAGAGTTTACACAAAATAATGATGCCACTTCCAACTGTAGTGTCATTTTCCTGAGTGGAGCTCCCTAGAAACACATATGACTGACTAAAACAAGATTTTTACAGATATCAGGATTTGTATTCATTTGTAAACTGCTATTAAAGATTACAATGATATTGCTCCTTACACTTAATTGCTAAAATTAACCAGAATAATAACATTCTCTGGTCCATAAATGATTTTAGAGCCTCATTTTAGAACCCATGCCTCATAAAACTACTGCTGCTATTGATGCCTGTTAACTTTTCTCACATTATTTCTATGAGATTAAATGATACTATAAGTAAATGTTACTAACAAAAGAGATGTTGCATTTATTTCCACTAGATATGCTGTAAATAACTTCTCCCTTTATTTACAATTACAAAGGGTTCAGCTCCAGGTTTTAGGAAGGTGCTTGGTTGATTTGTTTGCTCCTTGCACACACCCGACATTTGGCTCATACTGCTGAAATATTTGCAAGAGTATTAGATGGCTGGAACCTTGCACTTATGTACTGTTACATGAGTAGCTTTTGTGATTCCTGAATCTTTGTAAGAGCACTTGCCAGGCATACCTTGTTTAGCTTCCCAAGTGCTGATATTAAATCTGCCCATTCACTGGAATATTCAAAGTTCTTCAGTGCTTTGTCAACAGCTGCTACATAGTTTCTGTACTTGGAATCAGTCAGTAGCTCCAGCTCCTCCGTGTTCATCCTCCCACGGTGTCCCCACTAGAGACCAGCTTGCAATTCATGTACAGACATTACCTATTCAAAATATAAAAGAAAAAAAAAGCCCTGAAACCATTGCTCCCAAGACATACTGTTAAAATATGTATAAAAAGCACTACATTTTCCTCGAAGACATTTAAAAAAAAAATCTGAAATCAGGTTACAACAAACCATAAACAAAAGCTAACATACTGTAAACAAATATTAACAAGTATTTAAGATGTCCAACATCAAGTTCTATTAAGAAACCCAAACAAATAATAAAAAAATCACAATATCACAAGCCAAACATCCCTAGAAAATTAATGCATTGTCTCTCCCAAAAAGCATTGCTTGTTCTAAACAATGCAACAAAGTGATTTTTCATTTTCTTTTTTACTTCCTCTTGGTCCATCACCAGAAATTCCTATCTTTCAACCAACCAGCCTTTCTGCAAACAAAAGACACCAATCTTTCTGAACCACTTCCAAGCAGAAGACAAAACTGAAGGATACATACAATAGTTACACACTATTCAAGAGGACTTCTGTGCATCACCACTTCCTTTTACACCACTTGCTATTCTAATCCCGTGATGCAACTCTGTTTTTATATTATTGTCATCCAGGCACAACAAAAATACATGTTTACCAGTGTTCTCTAATCACAGGCTTTTGCAATTTGCTCAATATATTTTCATCGTGTGGTAGTCTACACCAAGCAATTAAGATATTCTAGTTTCAGAAACACCACTCTGTATTTTTATAGGTCATAGAGTACTTTTTTTAATAGCAGAGGTTCAACAACCTTTTAAAATAAATGAGTTTTTAAGGCTACTTTCACTTCAAGCAAATACAACTCAATGAGCAATGCTACTGTAGCACATCTGTGAAAAAGGTAGATTTGGTGCCCCTTTTAATGGGAGTATTAGTGGAGGAAATCTTTTGGGATCTCTTTTGCACTTGGCTTCAGAAGAGACTTCACATTTAGCAGATGCTGTTCTCTTCTGTCTCGATTAAAGGGAAATGGGAAGAATATCATGGGCAGAAGCGCAGGCTGAAGCATGACTGAAAAAAACCAAACAAACCACAGAACAGGTATAAAGAAGTACTACTCATCAAACTGTCTTTCAGGTATGATAAGGAAAGTTGCAAGAACCGAGAAAAACAAGAAAGTGTTAGACAAAATTAAAAGAGCTGGGCGGAAAGAGTGAACAAAAAGGCCAAAAATTACAAGGTTTCTGCACTCTTGACTCTGATGGCAGACTAATAATGACAGACTATTTCCAAGGCAGAACAGAAATACAAACCATTATTTAAAGAACACATTCTGAGTGTCAAATTGATAAATTTCACAATATATCACTGGCATAAATACCATTTTTAATTAAAAAAATAACCCTTTTCCTGTGGTTTTGTTTTATAATAACCATTTTTGGATTAAATCCCCAAAAAGACCAGGTTTGTCTGAAACGCCTGTAAAACGCCAACAGATTTCTCAAAGAGAGTTGCACCAAACCACCAAAGTCTGATCTCCAAAAGTGAAATAAAGTATTAACACTGAAAAAAGAAGAAAAAACCAACATATAATAGCAGCACAATTCCAATTTTTCAAGGCAAAATAGATTGAGAAAGAACTTGACACAGTAAATAATTCTTTTTGAGTGAAGAATACATCGAAATCCTTTTTATCCAGCTAAAGCAAAACCACAACCACTTATAGCTGAGTGGAAGACAGGGCTCCATCTTCCTCAAGTGCTTGAAAGAGCTGAGAGCTGTCTGATAAAGGATTATCAAAAGTTAAACAAACCAGGTAGAGCACAGGGTTAAACAGGTAGCTTCTTTTCAGACTTATAAACTAGTCAGAACAATCCCTTAATTTTAAAACTAAAATGCATTAACATCTTTGACTGAATAACTATGCTTTTAGACAAGTCTACCACACACTGGCTGTGCAAATGTAATAATTATGAAGTTTTGTATAGAGAAGAAAAAACATATTCTGTTTTCTTACTACTCTACAGTTATGATCTCATTTTTCTATCTCAAAAAAAGTTGGGTTTTTTTCAAAAAGAATTTATGCAAAGAATTTCTTCCATACTTTTTCCCACAATGAAATCTCAGTTTTAGACAAATCATGAGTAGCCATAATAAGTGAGGCACCCAGAGAGGATACTATGTAAATGTTAAGTATTATTTTTATAAACCTTGGACCACTTCTATTCTACAAACATTAAAATAAAATGAATGCCCAGTGTTACTAATTCTCATATATAAAAATAAACTTGTTTACTATGGTTTTCTTTTTCAATCTGAAGATATTCCACAATGTAGTTTTAAATCTTTTCATGTTTCTGTAATGTACTCTTATCAATACTTTCCTGTTCTCTTCATCTATAATAAAAATGCAGATTTAAAAACATTTGATTTTACAGCTGGTATTTCAATACAATACAAGCTTGGTAGTATTTATTTCCTTATAAGTATCACACCCTTATTTTTCCATGGTTTACTACTTTGAAAAAATGAGATAAATAATAAAAGCTGATAGGAAAAAAAAAAAAGTAAATGGAAAAATAGGATTTTTTTCTATACCAGCACACAGCCCACAGAATAAAGCATTTATCTTGCCATTACACAACCATCATTTGACATGAGGGCCAACTTTCCTTGGAATGTTCTTTATTTGTTTCTCTTTTTAAACAAAGATATGAAGAGCACCATCCTTTGGGGTTTTTTTATTATTCCCTTTTTGTATACCAGATGAGATGAGCCAAGCTTCTCAGATTCATGGTTAACCCATTCTCATGAGTCTGGCATAGGCAATTGCTGACCTGTTAGATGGTCATTACTTTTTAAATGGATGTCAAAATGTAAATATACTTTCTGCCCCAGCAGAAAGCTTATTATCAAGGAGGAAGAAATTACCTAAGATGTACTATACAGTTTCAAATAATTTCATATAATTATATTTACATCATAGGTGATCTTTTTAGTAGGTTTTGACACCTACTACCTTCTACTTCACTTTCTAGCAGGGACTAAAATACAGATACCACACGATTCTGGGTACACCTGGATGCCTGTGGAGTCTTTGCATGACTGACAAGGAAAGCAGGTATCTGAGGCTGTAGATCTTCTTTTGCTGGGGGCTGTGCACAGTGTGTTCCCAGAGCAGCCTTCAGTTCCCTTCACCAGTGAGGTTGCATTGGTTTTCCTCTAACACATGTTAAAACAATACTGCTTCAGCTGTGTTTCCACAGCAAGTGCTTATTCTTCAAAGCTTTTGTATCTAAATGCCTTCTGTCTCACCTCAACACAAACTATTCACCTGTTTAAGAGGCTCTAAATGTTTTTCACTGAAGCCAAAGGAATGTAGAGAAGAACAGCAGCTTCATTAAATCAATTCCATAAATGCAGCTTTTAACTAGATTTTGTTTTGATTTACTCACAAGGTTATAAGACTTCATAAGCTCTCCCTTATCTACCTCACCCCAAAACTCCTCTACAGGTTTGATTTGCTCCTGTTCCACTCTCATATTTTTCAAGCATCAGATAATTGCTCTATTTGTGTGCTTCACACCAATCTGCAATACTGAAATACTGGTACAGGTCCAGTAGCTGATTGTGGAGCACAAATTGGCATCCATCAAGTCACTTGAAGAAATCTCAAGATTTGTTCCTGTTATGGGTTGGCAGTTCCAAGTACTGTAAGAATCTGAGCTCACAAGCTTGCTCCTTTGAATTCCTGAATTCCTCAGGGTTTCTGCTTTGTAATGCAAGGCATTTTTAAAATTGTGTACCATTTCAAGGGTGGCTATGGGACGCACAGTAAAAGAACTAGTAGACAATTAAAAAGCAGATGACAAAAATTCTAATTTCACTGTAGTGCAATTGCTTTTTAAGCCCTGTATAGTGCCCACATATTAAGCCAGCAACTGCAGAAAAACATTTGTATTTAAATAGACTCAATAAAAACACAGATTTGAATACACAGAAAACAGAAGCCTTGTCATTTGGTAATTTATTATGCTTTGCTTCCCCTCACAAGCATTTAACAACATGAATAGCAAAATAAGTCCAGCAAATCCCACACCAGACTCTTCAGATAAAATTCAGAAATTCAGATAAAATACAGAAAATACATACCCTTTTCTATAACCACAGATAAAGATCTTCCAATTACAGCTAATTTCTCTGTTTTTAGATTGACTTTCCACAGAGCCCTCTTATTCAGAATTTTTCAAACAGGAATATCTAATGTCTTCTGAAGAATAAGAACCATTTGAGCTTGTGATTTTGGCCAACTGCTATTCAGTAGAATAATGAAAGAAGAATCTCCCTCATACTACACAAAGAAACAAAACAAAAGAATCCCATCTGGCAGTATTATTAACTGTAACTAGCCATTATATCATTAGTATCCTGCAACAGTCTACAACACTCAGTAAGATTTAATATTGTGATTAATAACTCCTCAGTAGACTTTTCTACCTAGTCATATTCACAAGTGGACACAGCATATTATATTTTTCCACAGAAAGAAACCAGCTCTGCTTTAGGTGCTCAAATTTCTTTCACAACAAAATTAAATCAAATCTGTATAATAATCTGTGCATTACCCATACTGGCAACTTCTAAATCAACACGAGATGTTTTCCTGGGAGTGATTCTCATATCAAGAAAGAACTAAATGTGGTAAAACCTACGGCTTGTATTACAGAGGTTAGTTTAGGTACCCAACTGGATGTGCACCCTCCATACTTATGAAGCTACAAAACAAGTTTATTTATTATTACATAAAAAATCAAACTGTCAGTAAAAAGAAACTGAGTACATTTTTCCTTCTTTTGCATGTTCTTCACAGAAAAAAGACTGGAATAAAGCTAAGTCTATCACTGAGCACAGTCTGAATGAAAGTACATCAGGTATGTAAAATGTTCTTTCTGCTATCCCTGTTGTACAGTCTTCCAAAGGGTGGCTTACACCAGACAGGAATTCATAAAGAGGAACAAGGAACAGGTTTAAAAATTCATAAGGAACATACAACAAGCCTTCTAAGGATTTGACTGCTCTAGTTTCTACTTAAGAAAACAAATTTATAATTACAAACAAACCCTAAATGAATATGCTTTAGAGCACAATTTTTCTGAAATTAAAAAATATCAAATCTATGTCTGTTTGTCACAGGGGAGAAGAAGGTGACCAAAGACTTCTCACTCTCATGGACAAATACATATCTCTTCCAATTGCCTCTTAAAAACTGAGTTTAGGGTGACATTTTAACCCCTCTATTCAATTCTATTTTATTACAGCTTCTCAATATGTAACAGGTAAACTGTGAAACAGATTGACATACTGAACTGAAATTCTGATTTTGACTCCAGACCTGCCAACAGAACACTACTGATTCCTTTCCTTTCAGCCCTTGAGCACTATTGCCTGCATACGGCTCAGGACTATCTTAGTGTTTCTGGCAAAGTATAACAGACATCATCTTTTCTAGAGTTAAGTACTTTTGCACTTCATGAATGCCAGAATCTTAAGCTAGACTCTCTACTTTAAAGTATCGTTCTTCATGAGATCAAATCACATATTCAGATTTCACAGATCTGAACTTAGATCACTCAGTAAATGAAAGATGATGATTTGCATCTTTCTTACAACTCAGGTCAACCATTAACTAAAATATTTTCTTCTTACTAAAATAACATTTCCCCATTTTTCCTTTCTTACAACAAATGATTCCTGAAATATCTATGTAATAAATTATAGCTTAATCAGTGTTCATTTTACATCCAAAAATCAACAAAATGCCAGATAACCTTGCTTCTTATTCTGAATTATGCTAAACATCTAACATGTCTTACTAAAAAACAGATGGTAATTTAAGTCAGAATAACACAACATAGAGAAAAATGAGAAAATTCTTCCTTGAAATTGTGGTTATTCTTCAACACTTACTTTCAAGTACTTTTTTGTCCCCTTCTTCCCTTTGTTGACCACTGTATTTGAACAACCAATATTTCAGTCTAAATCTAGAAATGGTCACTATTTCCCTCATATTCAATTATACATCTGAAGGAAAAAAAAACAAAACCAAAAACCACCTACAATTTACAACGCACTCAATTTGACAAGTGTTCAGAGTGTTGTCTCCTTAAACTTTATTTCATCTCAGCTCACAGAGTTACCATCTCTCCAAACAATTTAAGTCTTAAATTTTGGCAGCAATGGATCTATCAAAGAAGTGTAAACAATTTGATTAAAGACATTTTAAAAATAATAATTTAATTCACACAGCTGGCATCTGAACAATACCAAATATTTACATTTTTTTAAAATCATAGAATGTTTTGAAGTAGAAGTGACCTTGAAGTGCATCTATCTCCAACTCCTCTGCCATGGGCATGGACACCTTCCACAACATGAATTTTAATCTCCCGGAGTCACCAGTCACTTTCACAAGGCGGAGCCAAACAGAAACATAAAATCCTTACTCTGAAGCTATGTGTAACATTGTATATAGTGCATCAACTACTGCTCCCTGGACAAAAGGAAACTGTTGCCATGCTAAAAAAACAAACAAACAAAAAAAGGTGGGCTAGCTCCCTGAGCACATAAGGCCTTTTTCAGCTATGCACAATCAAACCTGCAACATCACAGTGTCAGTTTTCACCTTCACAAAGAGCTCCTGAGACTGAATATCAGCAATAGGGCTGTTTGGATTACTCTAAACAGGATATGGAAGGTATTTACCTGACATAGCCACATCCGTGGTAACCACAAGTTCAGTGGGTTGGAAGAAGCACTATCACAGGGAGAAGGAGAATGCAGACACCTGTGAGCACCGTGAGCTTTGTGCTTTCCCAGTCCCACAGCAGAACTGCCCAGCTCTCACACACACCCACTGGGCCCTGGGACCATTGCCCTCCCTGTTGAGTAGTGCTTGATAAGTGCTCAACATCAAATAGTTACTTTCTCTCCACCTGCCTGAGCACAGCAACAGGACAGGCTTCCTAAACAAACTGCAGTTTTTCACTTCCATGTGTTTCAGCCTCGAGCATTCAAATGGTCCCTACACCCTCACTGAAAATAAGTCTTTTTTACCTAGCTGGCTTTTCTTTTCCAAGCATTTATTGAGAGGAGACTTACCTTGAGATATTCTTTTTCTTTCTTGTCAAATTAGTATGTAATACATTGAAAATAAAAATAAATAGGTAAACAACAGCAAAAGAGCCATAGCAAACATAACAATGAAATCAAGTCAGACCAGAATCACTTCATTTACAGCTGTATTTGTACCACGCTTTGTTTTAAAGGAGAGTTTGCCTACTTCAGGATACTTTTCAGCTTAGTACACACACAAGAAGACTTAGATGAGATTCACTGAGATACACTACCCTTGCAGTAGTACTCTGTACAGAGAGAAAAGCTTTGCCTCCAGGGTGTGCCTTCACATTGAGACTTCTCTTTAAATATCCTGATACACGGTTTAACACAGAATCTACCAAATTAACAATAAAAAGTGGTAGCCAGGTGTTCTATTCATTTATTCTTTGCTCACAATAGCCTTTCATTTATCCATGCCTGTTGTTCTAATATGTACCTTCAGGTGGGTTTAACATTCTGTCTCCAAACAATCCTGATAGGTCTTTTCACAAAGGCATGTCAGAAATTCTCATATTCTTATCCTTACCTTACTTGGATAACCAAATACCATGAATCTGGGCAAGACTTTGTCTATCTTCCTTTTTTATTATGACCTGAGGTCTTAAGGTATTAGTAATTCATTAATTTCAAATTTCAACTAATTTCTATAACTTTATTTTGATTTTAATTCTGAAATAGTGTCATATGGCATGCATATATCTCTGCATTATCTAGACCATGGTTATATTTTACAATGCATCTGGTTTCCCAGTTCCAGAGGTGGATTTCAAAGGAATTTGTAAAGTAGAATGCTTTTCTGACTATTCTGGAAACGGTGTCTGGACCAAAACTTGTTCACTCTCCTTATGAAAGAAGAAAGCCAGCAAAGACATAAATAAAAGGTTAAATTCCCTACAATTTCCACAAATGAAAACCTAAGTTTGGCAAAGCACTATTCCTTGACTTCTATTTTTTAATGCTTATACTGAACCACAAGTTTCTGATAAATATGGGAATGTGTTGACTAGTAAAACTACTGATTCTCCTTGGTGCTTTTTTTTCATTTCTTGTTTCAGTTATTGGGAGAAAATGGTTGATCCTGCAGTGTTTCCTCTCCCCGGGCTCAGAGGGAAACATATCACTTACTGTTCCTATTTATCATTCAGCTTCTTTTCAGCTACAAGTCAGAGCAACATGGTTATTAATCTGGAAGACAATTTATGTGCATACAGAAAAATTACTTCCATTTTTCTATTTCATGCTTTAGCAGGTATCATTCAGTGTAGCCTCTTTTCTATGCCCTATTTTTCTCAATCATTTTCAAAACAGGGGTTTTTTAACAACACGCTTCATATTTCTTCTTGGTTCTCTTCTATACACGGCAGATTTAACATAATACAGCTCCACCAAAGACAAAAAAAAAAAAAGGAAAAAAAAAAAACAAACACAAAAAAAAAGAGTGAAGAATATCAATCAGCATTTTCAGTCAGGCAACCCAGAGCAAGCAGTCATTCCTGGCTAAGCAAGGAGACACTAAAGGTGGACAGCAGCAACGGTGGCCAAGAGAACTAAACCAGTGATGAACACACGGAAGTGTTCTCCCTGTATTCAAACAGAAAACAATGACAGGAGATTACAGGCTGAGCCCACTTACACCAGTGCAGTACAGTTCATCTTCTTCACAGTGGCTGGTAGGGGGCTGTTTTAGATTTGTGCTAAACATGGTTGGTAATACAGAGATGTTTTTGTTATTGCTGGACAGGGTTACACAGAGCCAAGGCCTTTTCTGCTTTTTGTACTGCCATGCTGGTGAGCAGGCTGGAGGTGCATGCGAGGTTCAGAGGAGACAGAGCTGGGACAGGTGACCCAAACTGGCCAAAGGGATATTCCAGACAACATGACATCATGCTTAGCATACAAAGAAGGAGGAAGGGGGAGACATTTGTAGGTGATGGTGTTTGTTTTCTTCCTAAGCCACCATTAAGTGTGATGGGGCCCTGCTCTCCTGGAGATGGCTGAATACCCGCCTGCCATGAGAAGGGGTGAATTAATTTCTTGGTTTGCTTTCTTGTGTGTCTGCTGCTTTCCCTATAAACTGTCCTTATCTCAACCCATGAGTTTTCCTCCTATTATCTCTCTCATTCTCTCCCTTGTCCTGCAGGTAGGGGAATGGGGCTTGGCTGCTGGCTGAGGTTTAACCACAGCACCACCTTAGCCACTTGCTGTGCCTGCGATGAGCATTTCTAATGGCCCGCATAGCACGCCNAATTTCTTGGTTTGCTTTCTTGTGTGTCTGCTGCTTTCCCTATTAAACTGACCTTATCTCAACCCATGAGTTTTCCTCCTATTATCTCTCTCATTCTCTCCCTTGTCCTGCAGGTAGGGGAATGGGGCTTGGCTGCTGGCTGAGGTTTAACCACAGCACCACCTTAGCCACTTGCTGTGCCTGCGATGAGCATTTCTAATGGCCCGCATAGCACGCCAATAATTTTACACAGGAAAAGCACTGCCTATGTTGTGAACAGAAACTTCCACTCAAATGTACAGCCACTCCAGTAATGGAAGACATAAGATACCTTTTCTTTGCAAAAGGCTGTTTGAACATCTACTGTCAGAGGTGCTGCCAACAAGTTGGGAAAGCAAGACATTCAGTGAGCTGGAAATGCAGCCTCTTCCCATAACATTCACAGGCTGCTTAGTTTCCAAATGTACCAATTCTCATGTCAATGAAAACAAAACCACAAATTATGCTGTAAATATTCTGCCTGTTTCCAAACTGACATCCCCCTTCATAACACTCATACATGCTATATGGTAAATTACTGTACATTTTGGATAATCACAGTATTTAGGGATTACACTATCAGCAAAAGGTCTACTGTATTCATCCGGTTCTTAAAAGGTACCAACATTAAAAACAAACAAACAAACAAAAACCCCACATACAAAGAGAGCAAATTTGACAGCCAGGCCTGCTTAAGTATTTAACACAGGCCAAGCCTTAGCAGCAAAATGAAAAGACTAGGATCTTCAACCTTTTAAAGCAGCCCCTTATTACCTGCAAGCATCAAGCCTGTTACTCTTTAGATACAGTCTTCCCAACTCTTCACACTCCTACAGCCAGCATTCAGGTTACACTCTGCAGTTAACCTGTGAACCATGACACTTTCACTATCACTGCATACTGAAAGAAGATCCAGGACTGAAAGGGTTCTTGCAATCAGCAACACAAACAACGGTTGAGTCACCCAGAATAAGCACATTAAAACCCGCACTTCATATCTAACATATTTTAGGTCACTTAAAAAGATAAATTGTTCAGGCTTCTCTGGTTATAGCCACAGGTATGAAAATATTATTTCTGAAAAACATTTAACATCAGAAGATGTCACAGATCTATGCTTTTCAAACTGGCATCACGAGATTTAAGGCCCTCTCTGCATCAACAGATGAAATTTAACCCTGCACCACACAACCCAGTGGCAGCCGTATGCCCCATGCATCCTTCTAAATATCACACGCAGTAACTCCAGCAACCGGGAATCTCACCTAAAAGGGGCCCACAGCCCCCTGGACGCTCAAGGTCAACGCAGGACGACCCTGGCAGCCCAACGCCAAGCTCATTCCCCGGCAGGCGGGAAGAGCTCCCTGGGGAAGCTCCACCACGAAGGGCGAAGCCAGGCCCCGCCGGCCGCTGCCGGGGTGCGGGCGCGGCTCTGCACCCCAAACTCACCCGGGCGCGCTCCGCGCTGCGCGGGCACAGAGCCCGGAGGGGAGGGGTGGACAGGTGCCACAGGTTAATTGATGCAGCGTGATTAACAGGCTATAACAGCTCTCCCTGGGCTCCTCAGCACCTGCCTCTCGCACACAGCCCAGTACGGCTCGGCCGTCGTTCGCCACGACGGTGCCGGAGGGGANGCGCTGCGCCCCCTGGCGGGACGCGGGCGCGCAGCGGGCTCCGCGTGAGTGCGTGTGTGTATTTATCTTGCCTGGTATTTACTGAGTTTGTCAAATACAGCGCGGGTGAAAATGGAACGTGGGTGGTTCTTTAGAAAATTATACTGCAACAAGTTGCTCAGTGAGGCTGTGGATGCCCCATCCCTGGAAGTGTTCGAGGCCAGACTGGAGAGGCCAGACTGGATGGGGCTCTGAGCGGTCTGGTCTAGTAGGTGNTGGACAGGTGCCACAGGTTAATTGATGCAGCGTGATTAACAGGCTATAACAGCTCTCCCTGGGCTTCTCAGCACCTGCCTCTCGCACACAGCCCAGTACGGCTCGGCCGTCGTTCGCCACGACGGTGCCGGAGGGGAGGGGAGAGCAGAGCAGGGCAGAGGGCCGGCTCGGCTCCAGGGGCGGACCCTCCCCAAGACTGGCGCGGCGAGTGGTAGGAGGGAAGCAGGAGCAGCAGCCGCCGCCGGGCCGCGCTGCGTGCCCGCACCAGNCAGACTGGAGAGGCCAGACTGGATGGGGCTCTGAGCAGTCTGGTCTAGTAGGTGCCCCATGCTCATGGCAGCGGGGGCTGGAAGGAGATGATTTCTAAGATCACAGAATCAATTAGGTTGATAAGATCTCTGAGATCATCGAGTCCAACCTGTGATAAAACGCTACCATGTTAACCACACCATGGAACTAAGTGCCATGCCCAGACTTTATATTTAACCACCTCCAGGAACTGTGACTCCACCACCTCCATGAGCAGCCCATTCCAATGTCTAACCATCCTTTCTGTGAAGACTTGCCTCTGAATGTCCAACCTGAACCTCCCCTGACACAGTTTATGACTATGTCCTCTTGTCTTCTCTCTGGTTGCCTGGCAAGAAGAGGCCAATCCCCACCTGGACCCTTCCAACCCAAACTGGCCTGTGATGTTAGGATGTGATATCTTTANTGGTCTAGTAGGTGCCCCATGCTCATGGCAGCGGGGGCTGGAAGGAGATGATTTCTAAGATCACAGAATCAATTAGGTTGATAAGATCTCTGAGATCATCGAGTCCAACCTGTGATCAAACGCTACCATGTTAACCATACCATGGAACTAAGTGCCATGTCCAGACTTTATTTAAACACCTCCAGGAACTGACTCCACCACCTCCATGAGCAGCCCATTCCAATGTCTAACCATCCTTTCTGTGAAGACTTGCCTCTGAATGTCCAACCTGAACCTCCCCTGACACAGTTTATGACTATGTCCTCTTGTCTTCTCTCTGGTTGCCTGGCAAGAAGAGGCCAATCCCCACCTGGACCCTTCCAACCCAAACTGGCCTGTGATGTTAGGATGTGATATCTTTATGTTTGCAGTAGCTGTTTTGGGAATTTTCTAAAATTTCTTGTGATTAGTATGCTTGAATCCTTACTACACACAAAAGTGTACAGGTGCCCATATGGATGGTATTGGCAGGAATTTTTTTACTGCATTGCAAGAGTGATTTTTCAACTGACCAGTTCTACAGTATAAGGGGTACAGCTCTTAGACTGTAATCTGTTAGTTTTAAAGTCATCATTACAGTCCTCAAATTTAAGCAGGCTTCATAATAGCAATCAGAGCTTGTGGTTATAAATTACTTGAGTAACTGAAAAAAAAAAAAAGGTGTGTTCAGCTTACATGATTAATATTTTAGGCTTTGTCTGAGGACAAGTGTTTGTAAAATATTGCCAGGGAAAAATCTCATAATATTTATCAATGTTCTACTTGGTGACTTACGTTGCCAGCCAATATTTATTGAAGTCTAATTTTATTCTCCAGACTTGGGATAATAATAAAGAGTAAATGCAATTCCTTTTTCTCATTAAACTATACCAGGAATTGGTACATGAAAAATAGTTACTTTCTGGAAAGCCGACAATTTCCAATCGTTTTCAGAGGCATCAACTATGACTACGTGTCATGTATTTTTAATTAAAATGGTGTACTTAAAATTCTTTTTTTCTTTGAAGATACTTATAAATGCCTTTGAGATGTAATTGTTAACTAGGCTGGTCATACTTTTGGAGCTATTTAACAGTGGTGAATTTCACAGAGGGGAAGTGACTGTCAATAACTGACCATGTGCTTTCACATGCTGCTGCATTGCAGAGTGGTTGGATTTTTAAGCTTCCCTTGTGCTGAATTTAGTAGCGGCAGTTACAGATCAGAGCTCCAAAAAAGCTTCTTTCAAATTGTTTCATCGACTTCAAGTGCAGTGATAATAAAAAAAAAAATTGCACATCGTTGGGAAGAATATTGAGAACAAGACAGAGGTAGTTGTTGGGCTGCTGTGTAAAAGCAGCCTCAGATTGATTACGGCATCAATTCTTGTCTTCACAGCTCAGGAGGGATGTACAGAAGTTGGGAAAGGCACTGTGGAGAGATGTCGCTGCTATATTACAGCAAAAGCAATAATGACTGAGTCTGATGCAGAGAGAGAAGGCAGGGGAGAGGACTGATCAAACTCTACAAAATTATGAAAGGCAACAAAGTTGTTGTTAACCAAACCCCACAGTATGAGAATGAGGAGGCACAAAAAATTGTTTTCTGCAAAGCAGAAAATGTCTAGATCATATTGGCACCAGAGGCTGGGGACTTGAACACTATCTGTAGGTTGAAAGATACATTATTCATATTGATGACAAACACATCCATAAGTGGACACTGAAGGAATTGGGCCGGGATGTACCCACAGGGGAAGTATCTGGAAGCAACCACACTAGGGAGCTCTTCCTTATTAGTACCTTGTTTTACTGATGTTGAAGATCAAAGATGTTGTCAAAATACTGGGCTGGGTGCAGCACTGACGTTGGGTGCACTTGCTCTGTAGGAAATTTACCTTCCTTTCTCTGTAATTATTTCACAGCAGAAACAGTGAGAAACCTGTAATAGACAATTTTGAGTAAGTGAGGCTCACACCCTGTGAACACTTAAGATTATTCATAACTTCGTAGCTTTAGGTAAGCCTTTGTAACATCAAAAGCCCTTTTACTAATAATAGGAGTCAATTCTCTCATAATTACATGGGGTTTATGTTTGATGTATGACCTACTTATCCACAACAATTTAGCCAACAATATGTACATTCGTTGGTGAATTAATTGGAAATGAAACCCACCATGTGGATTAATTATTTTTCTTCCTTTAAAAAAAGAAAACACAACAACAACACAACCCCAAACCACCACACTCCAAACAGCATAGTGGACAGTATAGTCCCATCTTAGTATACTTCAATAAATTCATGCTTTTTAAAAAACCAACCAAGTAACTCAGTAGAAACTGTTGACTATTGTCTGCTGTATTTTTTCCCACAAAATCTAACCTTACTCCAGTTTCTTCTTTAGGACTCTTCTACTTGGTTTTGATAAGTCCAAGGACTAGGCACACGTCAACATAATCATGTCTTTGATAATAAATTGCTAAAAAAGTAACGTGAGCAAATTTGCCAATTTGTTTGAAGATATGTAGATCATGTTTTCAAACTCTCTGTAACCACAGAAGGTCTTGGGACTCCGTAAAAAGTAAACATTTTTTAACATTGTGGAAAGACTCCTTTTTACAAAGCGAAAATTTCTTTCCTTAGTGTCCTTGAATACTGAACATCAGCTTCTTACATACTGTGAGGGCAGCATCCTGGATGAAGTGTGCAGTGGTGACAGTGTTCATAAGGTAAGGGAAAGTCACCCAGGCATGCCAGGGTGGACTTACAGTTTCTTGATTAAAGATCTCATGAGAGGCACTAGAAAACCTCAGCCCAGAGCAGCAGCTGCCTGTGCTGAGAGCTTGTTTGCTATGAGTACAATGTGACAGCATTCAAGAGCTGGGTGCACATGGATTGGGAGGAATTCAGGCAGACTTGTAAAGTTGCAAGAAAGGGTGGAGAGGGGTTTTTTCACAAGGCAGGGGGTGAGTAGTGGTGCATGACCTGCCACGGGACACAGTCGCCGGTGCTGAGAAGCCTGCCCCTGTTTCAGCAGAAGCCTCTGCTTAGTCTGAACTTTGCAGTCATGATGGGGTGACCTCAGCCAGCTGTTAGTTCAGGGGTAGAATCAGAAGTGCAAAAGCAAGAAAAAGTGTGGTTTAAGACAACGATGTTTTAGTAGATGAGGGAAAGAGGAACAAAAAACCTCCCCAAATATACAATCACTTACCACCTCCCACAAGACTGCTGATGTTCAGTCATTCTCTGAGCAATGGTCACTTTGGAAAGACTACGGCCCGAGTTTTTTTACTGCCAAGTGTGATGTTAGGTGCAATGGAACATCACTTTGGTCCATTCAAGTCGGCTGTGCGATCTCTCCCCCCGCCCCAGACTCTTCCCCACCTCCAGCCTACTTGCTGGGTGGTGCAGAGTGATTCACTGAGGAGGCCTTGACAGTGTGCGAACACCATTCAGCAATAGCCAAAACAGCAGTTTTATTGTCATTATGAACCCTGTTCATAATGTGCACACACCCCCAGGCACAGCCCACAGTCCCTGCGGGGAGGTGCCCGAGAGAACGGACCCGGGCTGCCCCCGGCGGTGGTGCGGCAGGAAAGCAGATCACAGCCCGATGTTGACGCAGAAAACTGGGCATAAGAAAACCCCGTGAGACCAGCCGGTTGTGCACACCTTGTCCCTGGGGCTTGGGACCCGATGGGACTCACCCTGTGCCCCCAGGCCTGACTGCCGCCAGCAGCGGCCAAGCCGGGGGGCGCAGCACGCCTCGGGATACCCTCCCGCCACGGCTCCCAAGGCACCGCCGGAGCCAAGCAGCTGGATCCTGCGCTTGGATCGCAGCAGCCCCATGCAATGCTACGGGCTTGGGGAGGACTGACTTGAGAGCTGTTCCGTGGGGAAGGATTCGGGGGGGCTGGATGACAGCCCATATGAGCCAGCGGTGTGCCCATGTGGCAAAGAACGCCAGTGGCATCCTGGCCTGTATCAGCAGCAGTGTGGCCAGGAGGACCAGGGCTGGGATTTGTCCCCCTGTACTTTGCAATGGTGAGGCCGCACCTCCAGTGCTGTGATCAGTTTCTGGACCCCTCAGTTTAAAAGGAATATTGATGTGCTGCAGTGCATCCAGAGGAGGGCAACAAGGCTCCCGAAGGGTCTAGAAAAAGTCTTACAATGAACAACTGAGGGAGATGGGGTTGTTTCGTCTCGAGGAGAGTCAGGGGGGGGCTAATTTTTCTGTACAACTGCCTGAAAGGAGATTTTGGGGGCCGGTCTCTTCTGCCATGCCTACTGAGACAGGACTAGCGGGAATGGCCCTAAACTGAGACAGGAGACGTTCAGATTAGACATTAGAAAAATATTTTTCACCGTTAGGGTGGTCAAGGGCTGGAATAGATTTGCCAGGGAGGTGGTGGAGTCGCCATCCCTGGAGGTGTTCAAGAGGCGTCCGAATGTAGTGCTGGGTAATGTGGTTTAGGGGCTACAGCGGCAGTGCCGGGTGGACGGCTGGTCTGGATCATCTGGAAAGTCTCTTCCAGCCTTGCGGAGTCCGTGATTCCGCGACTCTACGATCCCACGCAGGCGGCGCTGACACGGGCCGGCGGGCGAGGGGCGGGGCCGCGCCTGCGCCGGCGGGAGGGCGGGCGCTTCCTGCGCGGCGCCGGCATGGTGGGAGCGTTCCTGATGGAGATCAGGCGGGGGACGCAGAGCGCGCTGCTGGTTATCCGGTAGTGCGGGGGCGCTGCCGCCCGCCGCCGCTCGGGCCGTGCGGGGCAGCCGGGGGGCGCGGCGGGTCTGGCTTTCGGCGTCCTTAGCCTTCAGCGGGGCAACCGGGTTGTGTGCGGGCGCCTCCCCCTGCCTGTTCGGCTCGGCACAGCCCGGACTACCGTGCAAATAAATTTTTCCTGAGAACGGTGGATTGTTTCTCTCGGCTGCTCCCTCGTTCACCGCGTGGATCCTGGGGCGCGACCGGGGCTGCGGGGGAGCTGCGGGCCGGCCTGTGTGAAGCAGCAGTGCGCCCCGACAGCTCCTTCCCGAGGCAGACGCGTTGCTTTTCCTCCGCAGCGCGGCGGCGGAGCTCCCCAGCGCGCCGGTGGAGGTTTCGGTGTGCGCGGATTCCCTGGAAGTGAGGAGCGGTGGGAGCTGCGATGCGGCGGCGCTGCCGGCAGGGGTCAGCCTGGTGCCGTCCTCGTGCCGCGGGCTCCAGCGCCTGCGCGGGGACGGGCTGCACCTGCGCTTGCGCCTGCGCAGCCCGCCGCCCGCCGCCGGTGAGGGCGGGGCGGGCAGGGCAGAGTCGGGCTGGGGTTGTCGCCGGGAAACGGGGCAGGGTGACCTGGGACCTGGCGGGTTTAAGTGAGGGAGGCTGTGAGGTGTAGATTCTGCGGAGCAAACACCTTCTGGAGTTGTCAGCTTTAGAAGTTGAAAGTGCAAAAATGACGTAATGAAAGGGAAACGCGGTGTGTTTGGGATCTGCTCACAGTTACCGCCCCGCTCCTCCCGTTCTTCCCCATAGTACTTCAAAATGATTTTTTTCCTTTCCTATTCCGTGTTTGGTGGCTGAAAAATCATAGAATCATAAAATGCTAAGGGGTTGGAACGGACTTCGAAGATCATCTAGTCGCAAGTCCCCACTGCCATTGGCAGGGATCTTGCCACTAGACCAGGTTGCTCAAGGACTTCCCCAACCAGGCTTTGAACACTGCCAGCGCTGGGGAATGCTCAGCCTCCCTGGGCAGCCTGTGCCAGTGCCTCGCCACTCTCACAGTAAAGAATTTCTACCTAATATCTAACCTAAATTTCCATTCTTTCAATTTGTACCCATTACTCCCTGTCCTATCAGTAATGCAGTAATCTGATTCATCCAGGCAATTAGACTATGCTTGTCCATCCCTGACCACTTAATCATAAAGGATTATGGGTTTGTGTTGGGGCTCATTATTTTCACAGCTGGGGTGTCAGAGGTTAATGTCACAGGTCACGTCTGCAAAGTTACTTTCTTTATTTCCGTGGTGCTAATTCAGGTGTAGGGTATGTTTACAATAAATAGAAATGGTAGTACTGCTGTTGCTTTCTTTATTCGTGGCATCCAAGCTCGGTATGTTTAGATTCATTTCATACAATGTGACACAGAAAGATATTAACACAAAGTTGCCATTCTGAGCTTTTAAAGTAGAAAAGGATGATGAAATATGTAATACCCAGTAATGACTTCAGCACTAGAAGCACATTGGAATACTCTGTTGATATGCTGAGATTGCATCTGTACATTAATCTGTAATTATGCACGTGCTTTGATAACTCAATTATACTAAAATTATTTAATATGTCCTATTACCAAGACGTTTCGAAAGACCAATGATGAAGTTTTAAAAATCAACATTGGAAAGTCTTGCTAGTGAAAAATAAGTATGTGAACCAGGTGGTAATCAAGGTATATATTGGGTAGTCTTAGTTACCCTTGATGTTTTATATTATTATATAAAATAGTTGAAATTCTGGAACCTTTAAAAGTACTTTTCTCTTGTTGTTGAATCCTAAATTTTAAATATTGAATGCCAGTGCTGAGTTTAAACTTTGATTCTTAAGTATGAGAATGTGGGTGATGCAAAGTATATTCATATGTATGTAAGCCTAATCTAGGCTTACAGTTTTACTTTTCTTCCACTTAATGTTATCAGATAATTTGGGGAGACTTCTATAATTTCTTTTTTTACTGTAGAGAAGTTGTTTGAGCTGCATCTTGTGAGACCATTTTTGCATTCCTGGCCTGCAGAGGCCGTTGCTCACTATCTTTTCCTGGAGTGGTTCCACACTGGTTGGTTTCTTACCTGCCTGAAAATGTAAAACTAGTGTCTGCCTCTGCTCCCCACCCTAACTATTTGTGTTACATATTGGTGTGTCCCCTCATATTGATACACTCAATCAGATACACTGATTATCAGAAATATCATTACAAAAGAGTGGCATTGAATTTTGATTTTTATAATCTCTGCAATTATATCAATATATCAACTCCCCTTCTGAAGAGGATTTGCACCTTGAAAATAATTATTCACATGTACAGTTCCTACTCAGTAATGTGGGGCATGAGGTGGAGATGACAAGTTTTTTCCTAAATCTAAATACTTCTACAGGTAAAAAATTAGGGTTGTGTTTAAAATGTTAGTATTTTGGTTTGTCTGTTACATTTATCAATTTTGGTTTGAGGTATTTGGCAGGATTTTTTTAGTACAAGTGACTGAAAATTTTATAGGGTTTTGAAGATTAACATATTTCTTTTCATCTGTAGATGTGATTTTTCCTTTGAGAGAAAGCCTGAAACCCAACAAGAATTACATCTTCTACTGTCAGTCCTGTGGTGACATCGTAGTAAAAGACCGGTGAGTACTGCAGTGTCTTCTATTTATAGCAATAAATGCCATAGTGATTGGTATTCATGTTATTTTGTGTACTTAGAGACAGCTAAAATGTATTTCTTTTGAAACCAATAGACAAGAACACATTTGAAGCACTGCAGATGACAAAAAACAAAATTACCTGAAACAGCTTTTAGCTGTTTATTCATTTAATCCTTGAATTCTTTCTTCCTCTGTACTTCAGGTGTCCTTTTCAGTTCTTTTCAGTCTCTTATAAATTTCCTTCAGTCATCATGCTGTAATTATAGAGTGGCTTCCCAGAATGGGGATATTGACCACAGCTTGCTTTCATCTTTTAAGGAGGGGCTGCCTCCACATAGTTCAGGGATGCTGAATTTGGAAACACAGGAACTGTGTCTTAGCTGTGTGACTTGGCCTTGTGTCTGATCCTTACAAAGTTTGCAGAGTGAATGAGAATATTGATAAAAACGTGCTGCATTGTCTAGCTCTTCTGATGAACAATTTTGACAGCTTCAGTTGAATGTATAAGAATTGTTAGAGGTGCACTTGCAGCCTTTTATGATCTGTGTGGCTCCTAATACTCAAAACAATAATACAAATACGTTTCATTCTCTACATTTCTGTTACTTTCTTGTCATAGGTATGTATTTATGGCTAGCTGAATGTAACTGGATGAGGATTTCTTAACTTTCTCCTCTGAAATGTCTCATCAGAAAGTCTAGTAATAACAGTAATAACTCTTACTTTGATACATTTGTAAAGTAGTGGAACTTGTAATTTCTAGTCAGTAATATTTGCTTTCAAAACATATTGCACTTTTATATTCACGTCTCTGAGTGGGGATTTTCCTGAATTTCAGCACATCAAATTTATATGCATGTAGTTTAAATCTTTTGGTTCTGCATCTTGTAGCATGACACAAGCAGAATTTTTGAGAAAGGGAAAAGGATGCATATCCATGGCTCTTCACTTGGCATTTCTCCTTGCAGGGAGCCTCTGAGCCCCTTGAATGTTGCCCCCCAAAAAAGCCTAAGACAAGAGTAGAAGCGTGGAGCTGCCAGTGTATGCAGCACATTCTGTTCCAGCGTTCCCAAAAGGAAGAGAGTAGCATAGTCAGAACTTCTAGCTACAGAATTCATGTGTTCCTCTCTCCAGGAAGAGTTAAGTATGATAGTGACAGCAGAGGTGGAAGGATGGAAGGGAAATTGCAGAACTGTGTGAAAGAAAGCATATTAAGGTCTGAATTACTAGGAAAGGGTCTGTAATATGAAAAACCCAAGATTTAGAAAATCATACCTTTGAGAAGAAATTGAATTGTGGAGAAGACATAAGATTCTTCCAATATCTAGGAAGTTGCTGCAAAGAAGGTGGCAGTAATCTTCAGCTGAAGCAAGAGGAATCTAGGTTAAAATGAAAAAAAAAAAAACCACCAAAAACAAAAAAGCAACAAATCACCCCAAACCTATTGTAAAGCTTATTTTTTTTCTGTTAGAGATTGCATAGGAAGCCTTCCTTTCAGAAGTTAGATTAAGAAATGTACTAGTAATGGTTTGAATGTAATCCTTCCTTGGTGCATAAAAATTGACTCTATACATTTTCTGAAATCCTCTGCCTCACTTTCCTTCCATAAATCTGATAGCTCTTCAGAGGTTAGGGTGATGCTCTTTCATTGCTCTCACATTACCCACATTAGAGGAGATTATTAGATTTTTTTTCTTCCATTGTGCAAGAGCTGCAAAGAATTTCGGATGCTTTCTTTTTTCTTTCTCTCCTTCCAGTTAGGCTAAGCATACCTCCTATATAAAATAATTCTTTAAGACTTTATTTCTGTCATGAAGAAATTCTTAAAGGCTTGTGGTGTGTGGATGCCAGGTGCTCACCAAAGGTGCTCTATCACTGCCCTCATCAGCTGGACAGGAGGGACAAAATGTAACAAAAGGGGTCAGGAGTCAGGCCACCAAACCTGTTCCAGTGTGGGCTTCTCTCTGTCTTTCCATGGGTCCACAGACTTCCCATGAGGCCGCAGCCTCTTTTGGGCATCTGTCTGCTCTGGTGTGGGGCCCTCCATGGAGGACATCCATCTACTCCATCATGGACCTTCATGGGCTGCAGCAGGATGGCGTGCTTCACATTTTCTTCCCCATGGGCTGCAGGAAAAACTGCTCCAGTGCCTGGAGCACCTTCTCCCCCCCTTCTTCACTGTCCTTGATGTCTGCAGGGCAGTTGTTTGCAAGTTTTCTTACTCTTCTGACTGCAAGATTTTTTTTCTGCTTTATTAAATACATTTTCAGAGAGGCACTACCACTGCTGATGGCCTTATCCCTGGGCAGTGCTGGGTCTGTCTTGGAGCTGGCTGGAGCAGGCTCTGTTGGACATGGGGGAAGCTTCTGACAGCTGCTCACATAATCTCTCCATGGAGGACCCTTATTACTAAAACCTTGCTGTGCAAATGCAATACAGGGGAGTGTTCTCAGCACCAAGCCTGCTGGAGTTCAAGAAGTATCTGGACATGGTATGAACCTTCAGACTGTCCTGTGCGGGGCCCAGAGCTGGATGCAATGATCCTTGTGGGTTCTTTCCAACTCAGGGTGTTCTATGGTTCTATGATAATGATTGGTACTGCCCAAATATTCCACTGAAAAGCTCATGGCAGGGGAAATCTAATTACACTTTACCTACATAAGTAGTGTTAAGCATGACAGTTAACTTTCAAGCTGGGCTGTCCCAAGATTTTTTAATGGGTAAATAAGAGAAAGTGCAGTTAAAGAAATGCAGTTGTTTTTCTCTGATGGAACTGAGTAGTTATATGTTTAAAAGTCTAAAGTCCATTTTAGTCCCCAGTCTAAAAACCCTTCTGGTTTTCAGTGTTTTCAGTAGACAGAATGCTATCACTGGGAAATAGTTAATAATGACATTTGGGATTACTTTTTTTAATCCACTCTTAGAGGGGTCTCTATGGTTTTGTTTGTTTGTTTTTCTAGGAAGGTTCCATTTTTATTAGTGTTACATTTTTCCGGTTCTGGTGACCCAGGATATGGCTTTCCACCCACGAGTGGCAAAAACCTAAAATACATTGGAAATTGTATATTTTCTGTATAGCTCAGAGTTAGGAGGAGATTGTTTAGGAAATTCCTACTGGTTGGAAAAACTGCTTTTCTTGGAAAAGAAGTGAACATCTTTATGCTGTAGACTGTGAGAGTAAAGAAAGCTTGATGTAATGAAACAAGACAGCATGAGTCTGCAGCTTAAGTTAATCTCTCTTTTTTTTTTCCCATTGTAAGTACATTGCTGAGCAATACCAGCTTTTTATTACTTTTCTGTAAAAAGCAATACAGGAAGACTTTTTTTTTGCAGTGTGAGGCCAGGCACTGGAACTAATTGTAAAGGCTGATGAAGAATCAGTTCTTAGGCCAACATCAGAACTGAAACCAGAACCAAACTGTCACACTGGCAGAATTGAGTAGTATCTCAAGTATAAGACCACAGAAAATTAAGATGGACATGGGTAGTGCTGAGAGGTGTTCTTATTAGTTTTGGTAAAGCTGAATCAGAGGATGAGTTATTCCAACTTTCATCTGCAGGTGGAGCAAACAGAGTTTAAAATGTATTGTCTGTTTAGGAAATAAGGATTTTTTTAATAAAATGTTTTTCTTTCATCCACCAAACAATTCAAAAGGGCCAGTAAGCTACAGTGGGAAGAACTGGCATCTTCAGAAAATGTTAGTCTGGGAACTGCAGGAAAGGAAGGATGCCTAATGGTTGGCTTAGCAGCTGTGTTTTTAATTGCGAAATAGCACCATAAACAAAGTTGTATCTGCAAGTTTTAAGTAAGGAGTAGAATCAAGAAACTCTGGTAAGGTTTCAGGCAACAACTGAAGATATAGGGTAACAAAAGGAAAGCATTCAAGGAAACTAGGCAGAGAGCAGAAAATGCAAACCAAATATAACTGATAATGAAAACAAAGTAGTATTTCCAGAAGCAATATCCTTGGTCCATACAGCTACCCAGGAGAAAGGGGTTTGCCTTGTTAGTATATGATTTCTGAAAGTTGGATCTGAGTATCTGAATCTAAATTAAGGTTGAATTGTCCTTTGTTTGTTGTTTTGTTTGCTTGGGTTTTGTAATGAAGATGTACTGTGGTATTTTTGTCAGGCTTTAGGCTTTTCAAGTCTGGTATTTGAAACAAAAACATGCTGAGTCTTGCTGTGGCATGAGTCTCTTTCTGTTGGTTTTATATCAACATTAGATGCAAGAGAACTTTACAAGAAGTAATCATAAATGTAATTGCAAATGCTCATCATATTTTTCTTGACTGGGTAGAATTGGGGTTTTTTTTTGCCACGTGATTCGTTTCAAGAGAGGACTATGTCAAATTCTGCCTTACAATCATTGGAGATTCACCCTTGGTAAATGCTTCATCATGGACTTGGCAGGAAGCTCAGCCATTGCTTTCTCAAAATTCACCCAAAGAAAGTGCCTTTGCATGGAGAGCCAAGCACTTCCTTTTGAGAAAATGCCATACTTTCCCCACTATTTGTAGGAAACCTAAATTCTCTTTAAGTGTCTTAGGAATTATAACATACTGAAATATTTGTCTCTTTCCCCCCCTAAGGAAATTTCTCAGAGTTCTTCCTCTGCCGAGTGAAAACTGGAGTGATTTAGTTGAAGAGTGGTGTTGTCACCCCGACCCCTTTGCCAGAAGCACTTTGCACCCTCAGCATGGCGACTGTTTTGTTGGAGACACTTTTTTTCTGCTGAATTCAGGAACTGAATCACATGTGCCTGAATCTCCCGCCTGCTGCTCAGAGGCTGGACACCATGCTTCACAGAGTGGCTCCAACTTGGTAAAGTATTTTCTTCAAATAGTTTTTAGGTGAAGTTATTTGGACTTTTTTATTCTAAAGTACTTTTTTGTTACTAGTTTATTTAATTTGTATGTGTTACAGAACTGTTTTGAAGGTTATAGGGAGTTCTTGACGTTCAGCTGTACAGAAGCCAGAAAATATTCCAGGCCATGTTTTGCATTTTCTAAAGCTCACACCACAGTCTTGATATTGACCTGAATATGCAAGTAGAATTTAGTACTATGAACAGAAGCTATCTAATTATGTAGTTTTAAACCCAGATATTTTCCCCCAAAATTGTCATGAGCGAAGGACATCAGAATTTAGTAAGATAATTACTGCGATGGGTTAGGTATTTTTAAAGGGTAGTGGAGCAAAGAATGAGGTGGAAATTGAAGTAACAATTATTTTTTTGAGGCATAATCATAACTATGATTAAAGAGAAGTGTAATTTTTTTTTAGAAAGACTTGGAAATATCAGAATGTGTGCTTTGCATTTAGATGTGGCTGTCTTAGGTTCTTAAAACATAGTAAGGAAATTGAGTTTGTTTGACTGCTCTGTCCAGTGAAAGGAATCTGCCATCCCATATTACAGCTCTTCGTGTTGATGTTTCTGAGGTGTTCCAGGATAAGATAGATTCATCAACCAAGTCTGTAGGAGAAAGGCTGTCATTTGGCTTAGAAACATCAAAATTTGTTGTTGCCTGGAGAAAAAAACATTTTTAGGGGTGCTTATGTTTCAATGGTGGGATAAAACCTATGAAGAAAGACAGTTCAGTGCTTTACTTTAGGACATCTAGCACTTGTATAAAAGTTCAAGCAATGATCTTTTCTTCTGCCAGAAGAACACCCAGGAACTTAGTTCACCAAAGCCCACATTTCCATAAAGCCTTTTCATCTACTGCTTGTCTGTGTCTATACTGATGAAGGTTGGGCCTACATGCTGTATTTTCTCCCAATATCAAGTATTAAACTGCCTACATTGCTGCCTTGGCGATTTGTGTCTGTGATAATTGATGACTTTTCTGTAGAGATTTCCAGCATGAAACATTTAATCTCTTAAGAGCCAGACACCTTGATTTCTACCTGGTGCTTACAGTGATCTGTTTTATCCCCAGTAAGAGTTACCAGGATTCTCACAATTCAGTGATTGCTGGTGCAATGCTCTATGCGACCCCTCTGCATGGGGAGCAGTTCTGTCCTGTGGCCCCTTGAGTTTCTTGTTCCTTTGTTCTTTGAAAAACAGAATATGCAGAGAGGAAAAGAAGGACTGATACGTTGTAAGGGTGTCAGCATGGCAGAAGCAGATTAATTTGGCTTAACTCTGTGACAATGGAGTTATTTCTTCTAAGTTTCCTTAAGAAGAAGGTGGAGTGGCTGATACCAAATTTCCAAGAGGACAATGCTTTCTGCCAGAGGTTGCCAAAATGAATTCTTGCATTTCAGTAATCTTAAAAGAGATCTTAGAACTCCGGGAATAAATACAGGAAGAAGCAGGGTGCATGGAGTTCATATTGCACACTTCATCAAAGAGAATGTTTGTGAGAAAAGGATTGATTTGGGGGCAGAAACATAATAAAAGCATTTGGAACAAAGATTTTATTGAGGTGTTGGTCGAACCAGGATAACAGCAGAACTTTTGAATGAGGGAGGAGGCTGTTTTATGTCAGAGGCATACTGAAATAGTATGTTATACATAAATAGTAGTTTAGTGTGATGAATTTTTATGTTTGCTTCCTTATACTTGCACTGAAGTTGAGAATTCGTTCCTTGTTTGTGTCCAATTCCTTTTTCTACGTTTCACAATTGCAATATATTCTCATTTCTATATTTGCTTATTTCCAGCATCACTCAGTTGCCAAGCAAATGAGCACAACTGTTAGATCCAGTAGAAGCTAGACTAATAAGGAAAAAACACCCTCATACTGAAGCAGAAAATTCTTCCATAATATGAGTAATAGAAAGTTACAGGCAAGACAGATTGCTATTGTCATAAATGTTCTCATTTTAGTGAATATTGTTGCAATCTGCCCCAGTATGAAAGTTCCTTTTTAATTGCATTGCAGTTCTTTAGAAAGTGTTTGCCTATGACCAAAATAGTAGCAGGAATGTACCAAAGGTGCTTAAACAATCTTTTCCAGACTCCAGTGGGACCAAGACAGCATCCGTCCATTGCAAACATATTTTTCACATCTATTAGTCTTCCAGTATAACATAGTTCTTAAATGTCACATGGTCTTGCAGCATCTTAATAGTATCTCTTGGGGAAAATATTTTTCCTGACACCATATCAGGGATCCTTAGGAATAGAAACAGAACTTATTAGGCTTGTGATCCACCTGCATCTGCAGATTGCCAGCAGCTGCAAGTTGTCAAATAGATAAATTGATTTAATTAGTTGAGCTAAAACTATCCCTTTTTCCATTGAAGCATGATACAACGAGTTGGTGATGTTTTTTAGGCACAGTTCTCAGTCAGCACCTGTAACTGTAGTCAGGAAAAAAAATACTCCAGCAAGGAAAAGGCTACAACTCAAGTTGTAGCTTTCAAGGAAGTACTGTGCATTCTGTACTTGTACTGTGCAGTATTTGTACCAGTCTCAAACGCTGGCTTATGCAAAACCTTGTCTTTTTATCCTTGCTTTTCACACTGATCAAGTAATTCCACTGCATATGTTTGAGGAGTAGCAAGGTAGGAATTGGGAAAGGGAATAACTGCATATATGTGAACCAGATGATTTTCCTGATCTCCATAACAAGGGGACTATACTTCCAACATAGTCAGCTCTCAGGCTTTTAGTTTGAGTCTCTGTTTTTGACCCTCATTAAGGTTATATATATATGTACTGCTTTCAGACCAGAGCTCTAATGTGCTACACCCAGGTTAATAAACCCACACAGACCCAGTTCTGAAGTTTAGACTTTGGATTAAAGTAAGACTTGTGCTTACTTCTTTGATGTATTGAATTTAAATATTAACACTTTCATTAGTGTAGTCTAAGGGTAGATTTCATCTAGAAATTAGATATTTTTCAAAGAGCAATAATAGATGCATAAAGCTAAGGTGAATATTCAGTGATGTTTTGGAGAGTGTAGAGACTCCATGAACTAAATATTGTTATCCACATTTTTTGTTTTTAATAAGCCCTTGCTGACATTGCTTCCTCTGAGTTTATGAAGACTTTTTGAACTTGCGTATACTTTTAATATGAAAAATGCTTTCCTATAGTGAGTACCAAACTATGTTATGCATTGTGTGACAAATGCCTTTCTTTTTTTTTTTTTTTTTTTTTTTTTTTTTTTTTTAATACAAACAGGGTTGGAATTTCCTAGCAAGACCTATGAGGGCGTATGTTTTTTCTGTTCAGCTTTTCCTAAATATTTGTGATTTTAGGTATCTCAATGATACCTCTCAGTTTTCTGTCTTCCATATGTTCTCCTGTTATGTGTATTTTCATGCCACATATGGAAACTGTTTTGTGCTTCTGACAGTTATTCTTTGTCAGTACCTTTTCTGTATATTTGTTTGAATAGGGGGAGAGGGGTTGTTCAAGAGCAGAATCCACTGCACCTTTCTGGAATGTCGTGCTGTGTTGTGCACTTCATCTGTTTCCTAGTAACTCAAAATAATCTGCAGACATTTTCTGCTCTCTGCTGAACATTGAACAGGTATTCAACTCCTATAAAACTGTCCACAGTTGCTAGAACTTCTTACTGAGTAATGGTAGGCACACTGCAGCATACTATTTTATGTATATATTATGGAGTACTTCATTTCAGGTGCGTTATTTTGCCCTTAGCACAATCGAATTTAGCTTATCATTTTATCATCCAGTCACTCAATATTACAAGATTCTCCTGTTAGCCATTACAGATTGTGCTGTGTGGATATATTGCTAGGTTTTAAAATTAGTATGAAACTTACAAGCAAGATCAAGTGTAGAAAGCTGAAGTTGTGAAGGCAAATATGTGTGCATGTGAACATAAAGAGGACAGAAACAAGTAAAAAGTTTCTTATGTGCTCTGTAAATTATGTTACAGCTATGCATTATTTTTTCAGAATGTCTGAGTGACATTTAAATGATATTTTTTGTCCTACAGAAGTCAAAAGAAAATACCAGAGTAATTTGTAAGCGCTGCAAGACAATGCTGGGAGAAACAGTTTCATCAGGTATGAGATGTCCAAACAAAACTAGACTTGACTGCATCAGTCATTGAACACTGCAGGGTAAAAACACTGAAGGAAAGTAGTTTGTTAATAAGGTGCAGTGATAATTCCTGTGTGTTTTTCTCCTTCCCTTCTGGAATAGATGAGCTTGTTGCTTCCAGTGTTAGACCTTGAAAGTGTCTTCCAGCAGGAATTTTCATTATCCTTGTTTCTGTGGCATATTTGACTAATTCCAAACCTTTGGAAGACTCAATGCATGATTCCAGTTTACTAGGAATCACAGTAAAGATGGAGACTTGAGAAATTAAAGGTTGCTTGTTTTCCTGTGTAAGTGAAGGGTAACTTCAGAACTTGATCAACGCATCTACAAGCTGAAGATTGCCAACAGTCAGCCTTGTTTTCTGGGAAGGAAGCCTTTTCCAAGAAACAGGTTATGTCTCATCCTCATCCGATGATGAGCGGCTGGGATTGTCAGTTTAAAAGCTGTTATTATATTGGATCAGCAGGGTTTACTTGAAGTGGTGAAAAGATGAGTGTCTGGTTGTCTTTAAAATTCAGCTGTTAACAGAAGAGAAGCAATGATAAGACTATTATTAGCAGGGTTCATTCTTTCATTCTCCCTCTCTTCTACTGCATCAGTCAATGTGAGCCTGCCTCAGTTCAGAGATCTGAGGAATATAAAAACTTCTCAGAAAATGCAAAGCCTATTTAAGAAATGTCATAAGGAGAGATAAGACAGAAGGTCTTCTGTTACAGAATGTTCTGATTGTCCTGTACACGGATCTGACCAATACAGGCTTTAATGAACCCAAATTTAAGGTACAGTGTTTGAAAGCTCACAAAGCAAGATGTGACTTTGGGAAAGGAGTTCTGAGAAAAGAGCATGAATAACAAGGTCACAAGTAATAGATCAGTGGGAATGGGGAAAGACAAGCACTATAGATGTGCAGGGATTTGGTATGGACTTTGCACATGGCTGAAGTTAGATAGGATATCCATTGTTTTGACCATGTTTCTTCAGTAGTGCAGGAAATTTCGGTAGAGTTCAGAGCAAAAGAGGTGTATAGTGTAAGCTAGGCAGAACCATCTCTGTGAAAAGGGACTAGAGAGCAAACTTGACTGTCATGTTTTGGTGCTTCCTCATGAGCAGGTATCAGTGTTTTGAAGATAAAGCAGGATTAGAGTGGAGACCAGATTCAGCTTCGAGATTCCCCCATGGGCCATTCCTTCCCCCAGCTCTGTCCACATATACTTGTATGATTTTTTCTTGGGAAATCACACCTTCTGTCTTTCTGCAAGCGAGCATCTCCTGAATTCCCAGTACCCTTGTAGCAGCATCACCAATTCCTTTCTCAGGGTAATGGCTGAGGAGCTAGAGAGACTGAACTGTCTTTGCTTCCTGTCTCCAAGAACTCACATAGCATGGAATAGACTTAATTGAATTTAGAGGTAAAATATNCAGTAGTGCAGGAAATTTCGGTAGAGTTCAGAGCAAAAGAGGTGTATAGTGTATAGTGTATTTACCTGGAGAAGGGATGGGATTACCAAGACTTTGGAGGGTTTAAAGCAGATTAAATGTCTTCTTGACATGTTTGCTTTTATCCAGTTTTAGTGGTATGTGTGGACAGAGATCAGATTAAAAAAAAATGAAAACCTTCCATCCTTAAAACTTGTGGACCAAATGAATCTTCCAGTTGCTCACATGCTGAGGCTTAGTAGAATGAACTTATTACTCTTAAGCCTGTTTTGCTGGCCCTCTGGTTAGGCTGTATTTGCAGCATAGACCCAGATCTTCAATATGATCATCTTTGACCTGACTTCATTTATTCAAACACTTCCATTTAGTGTTAAAAGCTGTCTTAGTGGAGCTTTTGGTGAACAGTTACATTGAAATTCAGAATGTATGCACTATTAATGTTGAGTGAGTGTGATTTTTGGAAAGAAGTTCCATTCTGCTCTTTGAGCAAAGAAGAAAATTATTCCCCCGTGTGAGCTGTTATTAAAACTGTCTCTAGTGATTCACTGCAGCATTACTAAGCAGCAGAGGGTACTAAAATACTTATGTAAGCTATGCTGATCTCAGTGCTTTAGGAAAGTTCTTTCAATTCATCTTTCAGGTTTGGCTTGAGCTCTTGCTTGCTTGGTTTCAAGACGATTGTTCCCAGCATTAAGCAAAGATCAATATGAATGAGAAATTGCTTATCTCGTAATTAGCTTGGAGCAGTTTTCTTCAGGCAGTGTAGGTTTTTTGTTATGGTTGCTTCTACTCCTATAAACCCAAGCAAAATATGATTTTCTGCTGCACCTCTTAATTGACTACTGAACAAATGTTTAATTAGCATAGTGATATGGTGACTTACAGTCTAATCTTAAGAAGTTGGTTATTCTGTTATTCTGTTATTTCTGTTAGTGGAAAAATGTTTTTGTCATTTTAGATACCATTAAATATTATGTCACTGAGGTGATTATTCAACCAGCTGAGGGAAGTTTCAGTCCAACACCAAGGTAACAAAATAATCAGATAATTTGCTCAAGTGTATGTTTTAGAAAAGATGCTAGAAATGCTCTAATGTTGTAGTTTCTTGAATAATTACATATAATAACAGAGTGCAGTTTTATGTAATCATCACAGGATTAAGCATTGTAAAGACAAAGTAGCCTGAATTCACTTATGTACAGTTTTGTTTGCTCATCTTTGTGTGTGATGCAGGAGATTGTGTATAATCAGTATTCAGGTGATAAGCCAAAATAAAACACTTTTTTATTTTGAACTCTTTTAAGTTTGCACAATGTCTGGTGATTAATTATGGAAACAGAAGTTTATGTCACGTAAAGTTAGTTACATTAAGTAAAGGTTGAAATGTTTAATTGGAAGTAAGACTTTTGAATTTTCAAGTAATTCAGTTTGAATTTAAGGCTAAGATGAAACAGGAATTGATGTAGCTACCTGGTATCATGTACAATGGTTTAACCACAGTTCTTTCTTTTTGGGAATTATATTTGAATTATATACATAATACTGAACATTGTGTTCATATGTGTAAAATATAATGGGGAAAAGCTTCTATTCAGCATTTGACGATTGGTGTCAGCCAAAATAAAGGATGTGAAGCAATTTAGAATCCTGATATACTAAAAAATTCCTGTTACAGGAAATGAAAAGTTCTCTGGTTTTGAGTGAGAGGAAGATAAAGAAGCCCCATCTTTCAGTAAAATGTGATTGTAGGATGTAGTGGAATTGAAGTATGACTTATTTACCTGTAGTGAATAGATATGCATGACTCTCTGTGTAGTTGTTATAAAAACATATGATATGTGGTTAATTCTTAAACAGGTCTCAGTTTGTACAGAGCATGGTTGCTCAGTGTCTTTTGGAATTATCCTCTGCTAAAAGCACATTTAGATTCACCATAAAAGGAGATAATGGAAGAACCTATATTCTGGTAAGTTTTTAAGTCTTCATCTTGCTGAAGAAGATTAACTCATATATCCCAGTTCCAAAAATGTATTATTTAAGCTGTTCATTATTGTATGTTTAAAAAATTAACAAATTCAAATTCTTGAAATGGCTCTGAGGTACATTTGTTCAAGCAAGAATATTCATGAGTTTTTAATCTAATTAGATGTGTACAGAGAAATTTTATTGATTCAGTAATGAAAGTACAGTACAGATACACCATAATAATACTATTTTGTATCCAGAAAATATGGAAAGCTTAAGTTTTAATTTTTTAATGTATATTTCACCTTCTTGCTCCAGTGCTTCTTTTCTTTAATCACCAGAAGTGAATCAAATTGTATAGCATCTTTCACAAGCATTGTCTCAAGTCAGCAGGGACTATTAATGTAGTCAGTACATTGCATTGGGAAGTGAAGTGCAAACAAAAATAAAATTGCCTATTAAACTTAATGTTCTAATGCTTTTAAACTTGGTTAAGCTTGATATTTAGATGGTGACAGCTAGATTCCTCAAACTTTTAAGATGGATAAGAGTTACCTTAATACTGTATGCTTATTATAACCAGGGATGTTTCCTTTTGTTTCTGAACTAAATATGGGTATAGAATTTGTATTTTCACAGTTTATAGAAATAATTCATAGACACAAAGAAATACATGATAAGAGATTCCTGCCCCGGATAAACTCATAAATGTGCTTTTTTGAGGCAATGTAACTACATAAACTATTTTATATATGCACTGTCCAAGTTCTGTGATTTTGGAACATCCAGATGTTGAGCAAAGTGTATATCTGTTGCTTTAAAATAATTTTTTGTGCCAGAACAACATTTGTACAACCACTGAGAAATATGTCTTTAGTGATGATAAAATGAAGGTTTCATGAGCAGACTCATAATTACATAATGTCTAATTGAGGAGTCATTAAAAATCATTGTGATTTTTCCCTCGTAACTTATCTGTTCCCAAGTTAAAATTCTGGTGCTTAAGCCTAGTAGCTTAGAATCAGCAAACGGGTTATTTTTTAAAAGAGAAATTGCTTTATTTAGTAGATTACCATTACTCTTAGCTCTGAGCCGCGTTTTTGCCAATGTATTGATTAGAGGAGCAGGCTGAATTAGATAGGGACTGGCTTCTGATTGGCATCTCTTCCTTTATGTTAATTAGTTGTTAGTTTTTTGCAGATGTTTTTAGTATTTAACATCAGAAAGTCTCCTTTGTCTCCTGTCCAGGGTGAGGTTCTGGCTACTGTATACACATAACAGCTGTTCTGTAGTCATGGGTTAAGTCTTAGGAGGTAGAGGCATTGTGGACACAAGTATAATGTAAGCTCTGTTTATATTAATGATTGGCAACAGCTAAACAGTAAAATGTGGGTGCTTGAGTCTGTGAGCACACAGCCAAGTTACACAAGTGGTCTCATCACTGATGCATTGTGAATCAGCTGTCCTGCTTGTTTGTTTTGATAATGAGCCAAAGATTCTAGTTCCCAGTGTTTGTGTTTACCTAATGGAATACACACAGCTTAGACTGTGTATGTGATAATTAAGGTTAAGATTTCTCACAAGTCTTTTTTATTTTTTCGAAACCACAAATAATATGTATTCTTATTTTCCTCATTGCCTTTGTATCACTTAACATTACTAATTATGTTATTTGCACATATTGTAATATGAATTTCCATTTTTTAAGTTACACATACTCTGTTTAAGCTATATGCTATTTATGTTGCTTTTTAAAATTTTTTTAAAGGATGTCAATAAAAAAAAAGTTTCTTTGTTTCAGGGGAAAAAAAGCGGTACATATAGACACCCTTATTTGTCCTAACTGTATCTCTGCCCTCTTCACATTTGTGAATCATTTGCCTCCTCTCTTTGCTCCACTGTTGAAGGGTTCTCTGACTTGTAGTTGCATGACTTAGAAGCTAAGAATAAGAGGAGGACCCCAAACAGATAGTGAGATGGGACAGCACAAGCCAAATGGTACATTATTGGTCAGCATAGCAGCATCTCAGTAGATAGCTATTTTTTTCTGTACTGTAAAAAAGTGGAGCTCTGAAAGTGGTAAATAAGTAGTTTTCTGGATAGATGCAGGGAATTAATCTCATGGATAGGATCAACCTCATAAGACCCAAAAAGATTCCATCTGTGAAAATCAAAACATGTGCAGTGATTTGGACTCTTTGAACATTATTTCCAGTCTTTCAGTATTGAAGGAAAGATGTTTTTGGAGTGGGATTAGACTGTAAAGTGTTTTGAAAGTAAGGCAGCTTGTATTTCAGGAGGGAGCAGAGAAGGAGTGGGAAGGTATCCCAAGAAAATTAATATGTAACAAAATGAGGAGACCTGTCAGTCTGATTATTGTCCCTGTCTTGAAGGGCATGAGCAGAATCGATTTGCGTTTGTTAAGATTGGAGATGGGGCGGACATTGCAGTGGTCAAGAAGTGAGATAATGAGAACCTTGCTGAGACTTAGTTACCCAGCTCTCTTAGAGAGCTTTATTCTTTGTCAAATACGTGAAAAATCACATCTGAACCTGAACACTCTGAGTGTGAGAACAAAGTAGCTGTAATGAGAGATGTTCGCATTAGTGACCTGTGTGATGATGAAAGTAATGGTAATATCTGCAATAACTTAGAAAGAACTAGCAAGGAAAAATAACAGATTTGAGGGGTTTTTTACCCATGTTAAATTCAAATTGATGCCTAATTGTCCACAAAGTGATGCTGGAGACTCAGGCTGAGATACAGGGAAACTGATCCACAGAATCTAAATTGTGGTATTTCAGCTGTTTGGTTCAAGCCCCATGAAGTATAACTGGCATAGATTTGTTGCAGCTTTTCTCCAAAGAACATATTTTAAGTCTCTTGACAAAATTATTTGAAACCAAAATAAAATAATGAAGACCAACAACCGCCCAAATACTTTTTTTTTTTCTGATTTGTCATTTTAGAAAAAGCCGTCAATGGCATTGTGAATGAATTCTACACTTTATGTATGTATTTTTCTGTAAAGGTCTGTTTCTTACTGTAGTTAATGTGGAAGGAATTTGGTAGTGCAAGCTCTGCTGTACAAAGAAGTAGAAAGAAAGGAAAGATTGTACATTGTGAGTAACACAGGTGAAAGCTCAAAACATCAAACTGTATTAGCCAGAAATACATGTATAAAATTCTTAGTCAACGCACCAAGTCTGGGTGAGCCATTGTTCACTCAGATCAAAAACAAGATCAAAAAATAATTCATACATGAAGAATGAAAACACTGCCTAAAGAGGTAAATGTAGTTCAGATGTTGATTTTGCTCATGGATGGGAATCTGTCCACCCCCAGAGATTCATTTGCTTTCTCTGTATTGTGTGCTGAATTATTAATACAGATCTTCTGTGTTGCTCTTGAGACAAAGACATTCATATAAGTTCTAGATAATGGTTGTAAGATGCCACATATAGCACTTGTGTAGAAAGAAGTGTTTTTCAAATGGACAGTGTTGCAAATGAAATGCTTTGGTTGCGTTCTCTGCAGCAGATTGCAGAAGGATTCTGAAAGCAGCAGACAGCTATTGCTACATTGTTCCCTTGTCTGGTTTGAAGGCTGTCCCCCTTCTGAAAAGCCTCTCAGGAAGCTCCTTCACACGGAATTGTTAAAAATTTCAAAAGGAAGAAACTGTTCAGTTTGTGTTGGCAGTGGCCTGTGTTTCTGCACCATTTTCTTCCAACAGCTCTTCAGCACTTGGCTTTAAGCACCTTGTGTAATGGTCCTAGCTAATGAAGTATATTTTGCAGTTTAGGCTATAAATGTGTACGGTGAGTTACCAGAGCAAAACTGATGAACAACCACTTGCAAAGCAAAGTGTGGTTGCTTGTCATCATTCATGTGCATGTGCTAAAGTGATTCTCCTCCTCCTATCCCCTCCCAAGATATCTTTATCAATATATCTCATTCCTTCTTTATGAAGCTTCCACTGTAATGTTCTGAGCCTTGGGCTCTGATAAATTGTGACTGTCACATTCAATTACAACATATACTATGTGTCCTGTTAATGACTGCAGTCTCCCTTCACAGGGGATATCATGTGTCTGCTACCTAACATCATGTAACTTGTTTTACTTGAAGCTGATTAGATCATGAGAAGCAGAAGATTGCTCTCTTGTGAGCAACACTCTATAAATCCTGTTTCCTATGATAAATATTTCATATATAAACATTTCATATGGGAGCCAGATTTGTAAAAATTGATTTCCATTGTTAACTTGGATCACTTCACTACTTCAGGCTGTGAATTAAGGAAAAGCCTGACTTATTTGTATGGTGTTTAGTAGGAAAGCCTTGAATCCAAGTCAGAACACTGATACCAAATCACACAAAGATTAAATTAGATCCATAATGGGATGCAAAAAGTTTAGATTTCTCAAAACTCTCCCCAGTAAATATCTCTCAAATTGCTGTGAGCACACAGTGCTGAAGAATGCCAGTCCTGTTATGAAGTTTGTATTTATTTTCCAGTTGAGGGTCTGCTGCAACTGTTTGTAAATTCCAACATACCTTTTGGACCATGTTAATTGTTGTCTTTTTCCTTGCATGTATTAGGTCCACAGAGTCATAACTACCATGCTTCTTCTAAAAAATTTATATTTTTGGCACTTCAGTGGACAGTCTTTCAGTCCCTGTCTTTAGCCCTCAGTTGCAACCCCATCATATGCTTGACTAATGCCTAAAAAATTATGAAATTGGAGAAATAATACATCTGGTACTGAAAGAGATGACTTGGGACTATTTCATTTGTTTCTGCCAAAGGAAATATGCTACAGTCACAAAAAGAAGCAGTTTCAGAGTAATGATCTTAATAATGACTGATAAATCAGTATTGTATTACCCTTTTTTTCTCCACTAGAAGCTGTGCAGACTGTGCTGACTAATAAAATACCAATTTATGTCTGTTAATACTTTGTTAGAAGCTTTGTAAGAATGTGCCTTTAGTATCAGCTGATTTAGGGTCAGAGCAAAGTAACAAACTGAAGTGTATGTAAACTACAATAAACTAAATTATTTTTCATTTATAGGTATGGCTTTTAAATTCTGACACCTTGCTGGTAGAGTCTTTAGGAAGTTCCTCCTCCCACAGTGATTTTACACTGTTTGGAGATATCCTCACACCTAGCTCTGGACCAGTGGGAACCTGGAATGCTGTCAAAGTCCTTTACCAGCCATGCATTCAATGCAGAAATAAGGAGTAAGTATAACCTTTTCTGAACTCAAGATTCTGGTATTCATTTGCTTTGCATTAGTATTTCTTTCATGTTCTTTGGACAGTCTGTTAATCTCAGATACAAACCTCTTTGAATTTGCATATTTCTTAAAATATTTTTTTAAAGCAAAATGGCAGAGGAGTAGTATTTAGTTTTTGTTACAGCTGCAGGGAATCTGGTTGTTAGATTGCATTGTAATATTAAAATATAGAACAAAGAGTTTTGTTGTTTCTAAGGGCACATGTCAACTTAGGTATTAGTGTTTAAATTTAATTTGCTTTCAGCTTTCATCAGCTTTCAGTGATGATGTTATTTCAAAAAGAAGCAGGGCCCTGAGAGAAGGGAAAAGAGAAGAGGTGAGGAAGGTAGTTAATTTAAGTACAGTGTCATAAAAATGTTTTCTTTGATATGTCTGAGTGTACTGGAGCCCTCATGTTTCCTCATGAAGGAAACATTAGATTTCATCAAGCTTTGAGTTCAACTTTATGAAAAACATACACTGCCTAACATGTTAAAGCCTTTATCTGTTGGAGAGCAAAGATAAGAACTTGTTGATTAAGCAGTGGCTTCAGTGTTTGCAGGTGATGAAGTATGATTTAAGCATAATTTACTGCTTTCTTTGTGCAGTGATAGAAAAGAAAGCATAGGATTTTGTGTAAGTCACACTTAAATAGTGGTTAAATAGTTGCTGTTTTTTCTTTAAGCTTTGGAAACTGGGTGAAAGATTTAAATAAGTATGGATGAACACATTCACTCCAGACTCAGTCAATACACAAATAAATTTATAGCCCAAGGCCTCATAAAAGTACAACAGAAATGTTTTCTCACACAGACAAGCAAACGTGTATATGAATTTAATATTTTTGTAGGAGAAACATACGCCTTACAGGAATGTGTGATTCATTATAGTGTGTTTATCCTGGATGTTGCCAAGTGTATTCTTTTCATATTTCAAGCAGATGCAATATTGAATAGTGGAAATAAACTCTGACAAATGGAGAGAATGCAAAATTTTAATATTTAGAGAAAAGGTCATTCTACATTGTTAATGTTAGTCATGTAGGAGAAAAAAATCTTTTTTGATGTAATAGCTTCAGAAGATGGGTTTGGAAAACCTTTATGATCTAAATATTATTTAGGGGTTCCAAAATGCATGCTAAAGTATTATCATTTAAACTGCTTATTCTGAGAATGGGAGATGTTTTGCAAGAATCTGTCTAAAATGAAAGATATTTCACTTACTACTCTTAAGTCTTACAGAAGTGTAACTTACAGTTTTGCTTTTCAAGTTTCATTTCTTTATCACTGAGAAAACGTAATTATCTTAACACACATTCATCTACTCTGACATGTTAGTGAGATAAAAGCCATCTACTTAGTCATTTTCCTACCATTCACAAATACTTTTCACGAATGGAGTTCTCAGCAGCAGTATTTTAGTGTGAGATTATATTCAGTTATTTCTATTTCCAAGACAGACTTGTTAGAAATCACTTTTTTCCAACTTTTTTTTCCACCCCACTACTTCGTATTTATCTTAGGGATTTTGCAGTGAGCATAAGGAACACGTGAGGTGTTAATTCTTCTCTGACAGTAATTGGTGTTTTCTCTATTCCTTTCCTGGACAAGTGAAATAATGGAAGAGAAAGAATGGAGGATTCTTTTTAAGCTTCAGAAACCAAATTATTGGTTTAGTACTGTTTTTTCCATTTTTGTATTTCTAGGAAAGGGCAGTAAAAAGGACATTAGCACTTCAGTCTGTTTCCACTAACTCTTTTATCAGCTGGCCTCAAGTACCACCTGAATCTGTAAAATCAGACTGAAGTCTTTCTATATTGAACAGGAATGTAAACACAGCACAAGCAAAAAACCCATTATGACTTAATGTGATACATTTGCATTTAGAACTCAAATATTATTTCAAGAATTCTGAACAAAATGTCTGATTTCTTGATTAGTGCATGTTCCAAAACTTCCAGATGCCCACATTCCGATAAAAATTATAACACCTTGCTTGCTTCTGCACATACACCTGCCTTGCAGGTTTCAGAGCCCATAGCCTGCTTCCCATAAGAGAGGAATAACCAAGGACACCTCCAGAGTAGAAAAGGATCAACTGGAAGTCTGCATGTGACATAAACCTCTGTGGACTGCAGGGGCTGCAAGGGATAAGTGTACACTCTGGCATCTTGTTTTATGTCAGAGAGCCTCTTCAGTTGCTCTGAGTGCTGGGTACACTTGGGTTCTGTCCAGTCCTGGCAGGGCCAGAACCTGAGCTGTGTGATGGGAGGGGAGGCACCTTTCTTACTTGTGGGTGCTGCAGAGTCTGTGCTGGTTAGCTGGGCTATGGGTTAAAACAGATTAAAGTTAACTAGAAGTAGAAGTATTGGTTTTAATATCTAAATATAATAACAATCACATATTTATAAAACATGGGTGAGGAAATGAAACAAAATCTGTACTTAGTCTATGTACACAAGCATAAATCTACTTATTGTGAGATAGCACAATAGTTGTAGCAGTTGAGGTCTTGGGCTTTGTGATATTCTCCTTTGGCAAACACTGCTGTTAAAGAGATATTGATATTTATTAGGCAATATCTGCTGATATTGCCTAATAATTCACATTCAACCACCCTTTCCTGGGGATGCGCTTGAATATTTTTCTTGAGGGGAATGCAGTAGCTTTTGAAAGTGATCTTAATTTCAAGTTTTTGGGGTGTCAGAAGAAATTTATTGTCTCACTTGAAAACTCATCCATCTATTCAAAGCTCAGTTTTGCAGTTCTTTATAATTAACTTAATGCTTATTTCTCTTCCTCAGATACAGAAGTGTTTTTCCCCTTAAACTAGGAATTATGTCCTGTGAATAACACTGCTTCAGTGAGCAACAGAATTCCCTTTCCTCCAGTAAATCACTGGCATATCTATCACTGTACCTTACATTCAGTATTGCTCTAAATGTTAACAATGCAAAGGAAACAAACATTCAAGTAGGATAAATGTCCATGGTTCATTACTGGCTGCTGAGTGGTAATTACCCATTTGGAGTGATTGCTGTTTAGGGGTGGCTGATCCTGAAGCCTTTTCTAACAAAGCTTGGTCTGAGTTAGGCTGGGTGTTGCTGTGAAGGTAATTACCCATTGTGTGGCATCAACAATACACTGATTTCACATCAAATTTGTTGATCTGTGTTGACCATCAGCTCCTTTCTAGGTAGATTGCAGTCTAATACGCAGCCTTCCTCTTTGTTTTTGTGCAGGCGTCCTTTATCAAATTACATCCTAATTTTGTTCAGAAGTTTTTTTCTTTCTTGATCGTGGCCATATTTGTTCCCAACATGTGTCCTGTTGATGGCCCTTTCCAGCTCCACGTTGTCTGTGGAAGGAAGAAGCATCTCTCTTCTTCCAGTCTCCAGGAGAGTGACGGACATATGGGATAGGAACAAACTGTGAAATGTCATGTGGAGCTTCTTTCCATATACCTTTATTTTGGCAAGAAATTCTTAACAGTTGTGCTCTGGGTATTCGCTGTATATTAGGCTGCTTTGCTTGAGGACATTCAGTAACTTTTAAGGCACTGTGAAGTTAAAATAGAGTTAAGTATATCCAGACATGCTATTTATAGTAGCTCCTGTCATTTCTCCTTTGAGCTGTGTTCCTCTGATCTTCGTAAGGGTTGCCTTTGAGTGTTGTAGTGGTTTGTATCTTACTCCTTCAACAGTGAAACAGGGCTAGAAACACTTAGGTGTGTGTTATGTGTGATAAAACAAGTTCTGGGTAAGTCTGTCTGCAGCAAGGCTTTTAGCCCTTGGGGCAGCTTTACAACAATTCCTCTACAGCAAATTAATTGAAACTGCATGCAAAAAGTATCTTATAAATGTGTTTGAGTTCCATTAGAGAAGGATACCTCATGCATTTTCTGCTGTGTCCTTTATGGATCATGTGCATGTGATTATGTTGATTCCCTCCACTTTGCTCTCCACAAGGCTACTTTTCTCCACCTACAAATCTGTTGTGCAGACAGAAGAGGTCTTCCTTTCAAGTAGCAGGTTCTTGGCAAATAACACCTTATGCAAACAGCTTTAGCTGCTGGGAGTGATAATAGTAAATACTGCTGAAGTGAGAGTGTTGTAAAAATGTATGAAGAAAATTGAAAATGCGGTTACATGGCAATTTGACCATAACTTGATCTCAGAAAATATATGTGGAGGTACAGTGGGAGGAAAATTGCACTTTTTCCTTTAGAGCAGAGTGCTAGGCAAAGCTTTGTCAAAACGTTGTTGATAGCTTTTTGTATCTCATATGCATCTAGAGTCTCTCTGAGTGGTTTACAGATTTTGCTGAAACTTTTTCCTGTGTAAAAATTTGCTGTTCATAATTTGGGAGTTGAAAAATTATTTCCAGAAATTGTTCATTTTATTAGCTTTAGAGGGACAGGAAATAGCTGGAAAATTGAGTTTGTGGCTGAAAACCTGGAGGGTTTGAGTCCTAGTGCTTTTATTACAGTCCATATATAGTTAGCTGTTTATGAAGCTGTTATTGATGTATTCCAGAATGTTGTTTATTTCTCCCAAGAATGGCTTCCATTCTGTATATGACTCTAGAGTAATCCACTTCTCATAAAAACATCAAACTGTGTCCTAGTTCACTGATTTTTTGAATGTCTGAGATTTTCATAGTTTTTCAGTGACTCTTGCCTGTAGAAAACACATGGGGCCACAAAGATCAATAATTGACTGACTGAGGAGTGACCAGTGTTTCTCTGGTTTGTGCTCTCTGTAAGCTGATTTCTATGTCTGGAATGATTAAAGGAGTGGATGTGATTGTAAATGAAACATGAAGGATCTGGTTTGTTTCAGATTTTTTTTTCTGTTCCCTTCTTGAATTATTTAATGGTATCAAGTTAAAAAACCTGACTCCATGGGTTGCCTTAGAAAAGACAACTGAACAGTCATGCAAAAATTTTTAAAAGATACAGTCTGATGCCAATCAGGATTTTGGGACAGGAAGGAAAAGAACACTTCTCAGAGTTTGATAGACATGTGCAAGCTATAAGCCTCATGAAATTTGAATGCTTAGTTAGCAGACTGTGCTTCACTACTTCCTTTCCCACCTCTGGGAAAAAGTGCCCTTTTAAGTATAACTCTCAGGAGAAATATCCTGACTTTCTTGTTTATTGAAATTGCACCTGCCATGTGCAGCAGCCTTTTATGCTAGTTACTTAGGAACTCAGTTGTTGCTCCTAAACACAAATCTCATATATCTTTGCGCTCTTCAGAGCTGTTGTATTTTTGGTATCTAATCTTTGCTATTTAAAATGGTCTTAGATGTACTAATTGAAGTAGAGAAAACTGTTGGAATAAACTTTGTCTGCTGAACATACTTTTGCTCAAAAATTTTGCTAATTTTATCATTCTAGCTGAACTTTTGGTTAAGGTTGCTTTTTTTTGTTCATCTTTTGAAACTTCACATTCAAATCAGAGGGGGAAGGATTCTGACTGGTTTTTAAAATGGGATTTGCAATCCCAAATCATTTATCCATTTGTTGATAATCTGATTGATAGCCTGCCTTTCTTCTTGGGTATTGTGAAAGATGCTGTTGTATTAGTACTTGTCTTGCAGGATACTGCTTTTGTTCTCTGCATTAAAAGTGTTAAATGCTATCTACAGAATAATAGGCAATGTAAAAATATGAGATTGACTGTCAGGGCTATTGCTTAACTACTTCTTATGGTCTAATTTTTTAAAGAAAAAATAGATAAATATTCCTTTAAGATCCTTGATCATAAATACGCTTTTGAATCAGGATTTGTTTTTCTGTAATATGGTAAAACAAAAAATAATTTTTTTCCATATTCTTCATACTTATTTGTGAAACACTGCAGTTCAGATAAGCACAATTTTGGTAGTTTTCATGTATCTTTGGCTCATCTTGCTGTAGTTCAGCTCTTTGAGGAATCTTAGGATTGGTAATAAGAGAAATGTCAAGTTGGGTGGCAAAAAGTTGTAAATTAAAAGCAGCAAGACTATCTGAAACTAATTTAAAATGTGTTGTCAGAAACAACTGGATTGCCAGGTAGTTAATAACACTTATGGGATGATAGGAATGTAAGAAATGCCATGCTGGGTCAGAGCACTTCAGCATGTAGTTCCGTATCATCCCTCCAACATCCAGAAATGTTCTTCAGAGTTGTGTGTGAGCACTTACTTGTGGTGCTGAGCTCTGTAGTTGTATTAAGGATGTCAGAGGATACAGCCCTGCCAATTTCCTTTACTGTCTGTTCATTCATCTTTTGATTATCTGTTTGAATAAATACTTTCTGGCCTTCTGGTGCTGTCTGCCTCCACAATCAAGTGACAAGTTCCAGAAGTTCGCTACTGACGTATAGTAATACTTTTTTAACCTCCCATGAAATGATGTCCTGCTAGATTTGATGTGGGGATTAGCAAACCACAATTCATAATTCCCACCAGCTAAATGGACATGGGGATCCTAAACTACAGCATGCAGTGTTCTTGCTGATTACAGTTAGGGGCTAGACTTACTTGGTGGAAGGAAATCAATGTCACATTTACTCAAGTCTTACTATGTATATCTCTCATTTTGCTTTCCTTGTAACTCTGCTTTTTTTAAAGCCAGGTAGCCTAAATACAATAGTGCTGATCCATTGAGGGTAATTCTATAATCATACATCAAACATAGCAGATTTCCACTTGGATGCTTGCAGTTTGTTTCTCACAGGCTTATAAAGACTGTTGGGTTCGCTTGGGAGCTGTAAGTACTCAACTCCTGAAATGCCTTTAAAATGACAGGATATATTGAGCAGGCAGGAGTCAAATAATGACCCAAGAGTGAAAAGGCAAATCTTATAAAAGCTTATTGGACAGATGGGTGACATGAACTACTTAAACCTCAAAACTTGATTTATTTATTGGATTTTAGGATCTTGGCCTGTTCTAAATTAATTAGCATTTCTTGTTTCTGATGTATTTCTCCATGACATGCTGTGTAAGCTAACAGTACTTAAAGATTTAATATGCCAATTTTACTTGAAATATTTTTAAATTGGTAATGCTAAAGCAAATTGGGAGTGTATGACTTGAGACGAGAGAAGAAAGGCTTTTTTATAAAATTGGTCAGGATACTTCCATTTTTTGTGTGTGCAGCAACAATGAGATGTTGCTGTGTGTTTTGAGTGCTGTAGCATCAAAACAGAACAAGCAATTCTTATGCTGGCTCCTCTGAATACTGGCCTTAAGCTATAAATTAAATTATTTGTATAATTAGTAAGCGTAATAAGTGATACCTATCACAGAACCACAGAGTGGGTAAGGTTGGAAGGCACCACTGTGGGGCCATCTGGTCCAACCTCCCTGCTCAAGCAGGGTCATCCTGCAGCATATGGCACAGAATTGAATCCAGGTGGTTCTTGAATATCTCCAGTGAGGGAGACTCCACAACCTCTCTGGGCAATGTGTTCCGATACTCAGTCACCTACACAATAAAAAAGTTATTCCTCATATTTAGGTGGAACTTCCTGTGCATCAGTTATTACATATTGCTTCTTGCCCTATTGCTCAGCACCACTGAGAAAGGCCTGGCTCCAACCTCTGACACCTTCTCTTTAGATACTGATAGACATTGATGAGGTCCCCTCTCAGCTGTCTCTTCTCCAGACTGAACATGCCCAGCTCCCTCTGCCTTTCCTCATAAGAGAGATGCTCCTGTCACCTCATCAACTTTGTTCTCCAATGCACCTACTCCAGGAGCTCCATGTCTGTCTTGTACTGGGAAGCCCAGAATTGGGATCCAGATGTTGCCTCACCAGAGCTGAGTAGAGGGCCAGGATCACCTCCCTTGATCTGTTGGCAATGCTCTTCCTAATGCACCCCAGGATACCACTGGCCTTCTTGGCAGCAAGGGACAAACTGGCTCATGGACAGCTTGTTGTCCACTAGGGACCCCCAGGTCCGTCTCCCAGCAAGTCAGTCCCTAGCGTGTAGTAGAGCCAGGGGTTGCTCTTCCCCAGGTGCAGGACCCTGCACTTGCCTTTGTTTAATTTCAGAAGGTTCCTCTCTGCCTCTCTCTCCGCTCTGTTGAGGTCCTTCTGAAGGGCTGCAGAGCCCTCTGGGGTATCAGCCACTCCTCCAGCTTTGTGTCATCAGCAAACTTGCTGAGGAGGGCTCTGCCCCTCCATCCAAGTCCCAGAGGAATGAGTTAAAAAATACTGGGCCCCCTACTAAACCCTGGGGGACATCACTAGTCACAGGCCTCCAACTAGACCCCGTGCCACTGACCCCAACCCTCTGGGATCTGTCCTTCATTCAGTTCTCAATCCACCTCACTATATGTGGGCGTGAATGTTTGAGGAAGACATGGACGAGATCTTACTGGAAAGCTGGGAAGGGTTGTTCCAGGAATAAAATTGTGCAGAATTTTAGAGCTTCAGCCAAGTAATTTCCAAAAGACTGGACTATTAGATCTACTTAAATGTGAGATGTTGGATTGACAATGCCTATTTTCCTACTGTGTATGGCCATGAGAGTAACAGCCCCATAACTGTTCTTGCAGGGAGGTAAGTATTTTAGCTTGAAATGTCTAGTTTAGTTTTCCACCTCTGTCACTTACCTGCCAAAAGACTTTCAAATTCACCTTCAACATACCTCTTTTGCTTTCTGGAAGCAATTTGGAGTGACATCTGTAAGGCCCCAAAAACTTGCTTGACAAGACTCTTAATAGGGCTTACAGTTTTTTATGTACTCTGACTTATATGCACGGGAAGAATACTGACAGTTCTGAAGAGATCAAGACAGTAAAAAAAAATTACTGGCAGCTTTGGAAAATCAGAGAACTTTGACAAAAGTTTAGAGCAGCATTCAATCAACATAAAAGCAGCTTCTCAAAGCACTAACTTAGCAAACTCCAATCCCATCCAGTTTTAAGTTACTCAAAACTATGAGGAGGAATTAGTAGAAGAAAAAGACAGAAAGGTGCAGAAAAGAACAAGTGTAGCTACCACTCCTGGTTCAGCTGATAGGAATTCAAGAAGAGGTAGGGGCAAGATGTAATCACTGCCTGTCCTGGCTCAGACACACTTTGGCTTTCCTGTCTCCCCAGGTGGGAATTCTGGTCATCTGGCCACTCTGGGGCTAGAGTGGGGCTCTGGAGGTGAGTGTGGAGCATTGCCTCTGGTGTGCCAGGGATTGGCAGCCTCTGGAGGGCTGGGATACAGGCCTGGCAGTGTGTAGGGCAGGGCATCCCCTCATGAAACACACACGTGTGTCTGAAATGTTTTGAGCCAGCAATCCTTTCAGTCTCAGAACATCTTTGCATAGAGAGCCACAGTGGTACCACAGTCTTGATTGGAGTGTTATTTTCAACCATTTGTTAATTATCAAGTGTGGTTTAATTTCTTTACTTATGGTGTGTTCTCCTACATCTGAAGTCCATTCTAATTAACTTTATATACAAAAGGTTTATAGCTGTCTTGTTTCCAGCTGTTGCATTGGCTGTTTGAACAAGATCATCTACTCAAAGACTTCTCATTGAGCTGGTGTCTGTAACACATACCTACTGCACTTCCTTTTATCAAAAATCTGTTTTAGTCTGTCTGTAACATCAATTCCTGCATCAGCATTGACTTGGTTTAAATATAGATTTAAGTCTTCCATCTAAATCCCCTTTCTTTTCCTTTTTTCTTCTGCTCTTGCTTTTCTCCAGAACTCAGCTGCCAGGCTGCATGCCTCCCTTACCCTGTATCTTGTGCTTCTAAGCTGGGACTACCTTTGCCTTTTTCTTGACCCATAAAATTTTAAGAAACTAAAGAGCCAAAATAGTCTGCATTCACTAATCTGACCATGTCTGTGTGTGTGGTGCAGCCCTCACAGTGCTCTCACAAGGCTGGTTGTGTGGCCTTATGTGATTCCTCCTGTGAGTCCTGCAGCCGGACAGCAGGACTCTGGACAGCTCTGCCTAAGAGCTGCCAAGGGCTCCATCAGCATCAGACAGGATTAAACTGTTAAATCTCTGCTGTAGCAGAAAGGGGAAAGCTTCAGAAGATTTGAAAGGGAAAACTTGGGAAATAGCTCTGAGGAGAGGAGGTTAAAACTAGGGACAAGTTGGGGAAGGGTGGAGGGGTTATTTATGGAAGAGTATTTTCCCTGTGCAGAGGAAAACTGACAGACATGTGAGGACACATACTGGCAGAGGACATGGAAAAGGGGCTAGTGAAAATTTGAGTCTTTCCAAATATGCAGTCGGTCTGCTGTGAGTTTCCAAAGTGAGCTGTGGGATGTAGTAAAATATGTAAAAGAATCTGTATTGGTTTAGGATTTTGACTTAACGTGAAGTTTATTTTTAGGAGAGGAAGCTGTGCTCTTGACTGCTGGTTTTATTTATTTAGGATTTGATTGCTTATTAAATTTGACTTCTAGCCACATCTGATGCTTCAATTTTGTGCTACCTGCATAGAATGAGCTTCTGTACAATTTTTGCAAGAGGTATAATTTTTTCTGGAGAGGGAAAATGATGATAAAAATAAACTCTTCTATTAAAATTGTGGTTTCAGTGTGAAAGGGAAAAGATGACATATATGAAATTCTAACTTTAGTCATTAAGCTTTTGTTTGGCAATGGTTTGGATTAAATAAATAGAAAGAACAAATTTTGCTGTCAGCAAATTCAGGATCAACCACTTCTATTATTTGTGGTGTTCCTTGCTTTGCTGCGGGTAATTGCATCTTGAAATACTGAATTTCCTTCTCTTCTGAAGTCAGTACATCAGGAAATAAACAGCTTCAAAGCATCAAGCTGAGAGATTTTTGTGAGCAGTGATTACAGCATTTTTTTTGTACAGCAGGATAACTTCTCCCTTTGGATTCAGACATAATGTTCTGGAGTGCCTGGTATTTGTGAATATTTCTATATGGAATACCAACAGTGCTGTGGAAGAGATTTAATTTTACCCAAAGGTTTAAAAATCAGAGGCCAGAAAACATTTTTGTCTTTATATTGTTCTGAAAATCCATTTCAACTTCAGAAATGGCCCCCTGCTTGGTATAATAGGACTTAAAAAGGGAATTAAAGTTTATGGAGCATGTATAAATCTTCATGTGGCACAGCTGGTAGGAATAATGTCCATGAGAACACCCAGGCAAGTGCTTTATACTGTGGCTAGGGAAGTTAGAGCTTTATGTACAGGGTAACAGCAGTGCCATCTCATCATACAAACCATTGATTCATTCACCTTTGATTTAATTTGATTTTTTTTAGTTAAATAATTTCTCTGCTGCTTGTCTGGTTTGTTATGCTGACAAAACTAGTGTTACTATTTGTGGCTATTCTACAGCCCTGAATGCACACCTGTTTCAGTACTGTTAGGGCAGGGTATCAAAACCACCATCCCTCTGGTACCAGTGACAGTGTTGAGGCTCCCGGCTGATGTGGCAGTGGCAGTGAACTCATATTAGGGCTATATTTTCTACATAGTGCTTAATTCCTGTGGCTTGTGGTTAGAGCCTTTCCTGGGGACTGTTAGTAACAAAACAGGAGGATACCAAATTGCTAACTGGGTTTGCTGCTGCCTCCTGTCGCTCTCCCTGCACGGCCTAGATGGGAAACTCAGTCTTGCAGAAGCCAACCCTTCTTTTCAGTCATGCTCTTAGGTGAGGTTGCTGCACCACCTGTTTGCCTTGCTTTTGCAGCACAGACATCTGAGCCATTTGACAGTCAAGTCATCAGCTGCTGCAGTTTAGAGCATATGGTTGAAAGTAAATTGTTGCCAATTTTGGATTGCTTAAAGACACTGCACATTGAACCATGGCAGTTTAGGAAATGAGTGATGAGAAGTTCAGGTGTCCAGGCAGGGTCAACTGCTGAGACCAGTAGCTTCATGAGCTATCTCACCCCTGCTCATCCATCAGGTCACTGAGTACCAAAACTGAGTGGTGCAAATACCTCACAGTGCACAGAAATAGCAGGTTACACCAGCTTTACAGCATTTAAGCATTGGCTCTGAATGTCTTCTTTTTTTCACCTGTAACTGCCTTAATAAACCTATGCTGATTTATCATAATTGCATGTATCAATCCATTTCTAATGACTAGGTGCATGGATTTCAACAGTCCCTTCCCTAAGGCCACATAAGTCAGTATAAGCTCAGACTGATATGTAGAACATTTTTTTTTCCAAATGCATAAGGAAGTGTAAAAAAATTTATGATGTTGCTTTAATAAGGCCCACTGAGATTTGAGATTATATATCTAAGCCCTTATTGAAGACAAAAACTTTCCTATGTTTAGCCATGCAGAGCAAAGCTGCTCTTCAGACAGCGCTTTAAAAATGAAGAGAGTTTGATAAACATAGAATTGAAATCATAGAGAAAGGTATGAGGGATCTTCCCTCTGAATTCTTTTACTGCAAAGCCACAGTTACTATTAATGAATAGAAAATGTAAATTGGAGTGGTAGCAGCTCCTGAATTTTAAAGCCATTTCACTATACTAGGAACCAGCAGTGGAAATCTTTAGCATTTACTTGCAATACTGAAGAAAGAGCGAAAGATGGAAGATAGATCTCATTCCCTAGCAGGAGGATTAATTCTCCCATACTGTTAATCTGCTTTCTTTGTCTCACTCTTCAGCACCCAAATCTCTATTCTTTCTCCAAAAGGTAATTTTTTACTCAGGTATGCCACTCTTGGGGCCACAGTTTAGCATCCTTCTACTTCCTTCTCCTGGGAAACTCTAGAAGGAAAATTAAGTGGAATGTATTTCATGAGATATATAATGTTCAACTCTCTCTTTTTTCTTTGTTTCAACAGGCTTGGAAATGAAAAATCTGATGTAACATTAGACCATTTAATTAAATTATAAAAATTGAATCTAATATTTTTAGGAAGGATATTATACAGGAGGACACAGTGCAGTTGGCAGAAAGTTTTAAGTTCCACACTTGCAAAGCACGGGAGTTGCTTTAGACATTTTCACTCCTTTTGTAAACCTGAGCAATCTATCTATCCAGAAACATAAGTGCATTCTTTGTCTCTCTCAAGAAACTAGACATTCTCCTTTTGTAAGGGTTATAGATTGATAAATATGTACACTATTCCATTCAGCCTTCCTTTGGGTAAATTTCTGCTATTCTAATTTTCGGTGTTTGCTGTGAAAGTATTTAGATTCACTGACAGTCCATACAGGGCAGTCTACACGTAACTGAGCTGCACAGTGCCAGAAAACCTTGAAGAAAAAATGAAAGCCTGAATGTGGCTTGGGGTGGTATTGCTGTTTTTACAAGCAGTGACACTGAATATTTTATGACAGAATGCAGACACACTTGTTCTAGATTAATGATTAAGCTACAGGTGCTGGTCTTGAAGCATCTGCATGTATTTTTACACTGTGTAGATCCAACAGGAATATGTAATCTCTCCTATGCTCCGGATAATGATGTTTTGTTTCAATAAGTGATGGGAACATTGTCTTGGAATGTCCTTCTGTTCACCTTGCTTAATGTAGAATGATTTAGTCTGACTACGAAGTTCTGCTTTTAAGGATGCAGTTAGTAAATCTTGAAATCTGATGAAACAGCAAACCATTGTTGTCCATCTCTTGACTTGTTTTGCTGTTGTGGGGTCTTCGTTTGCTTTTTCTGCAGGATCTGTGGGATTTGAGATTTTGTTAAGAATGAGTATTGCAGTTGGGCACACATGACATAGTTGCTGCTGCTCTGTAGATAATTCAGACAGAGTTATCAATTTGGAAATCATTGGGTAGCTGTTTTGGGCAAGCAAACCAGGTATTTTTGGACTGACTTGAGTAATGTCACAGTGAATGAAGGAGAACTTCAAACAAATGAAGCTGGAAAATAAGTCAATCACAGATGAAGCTAGGAGCTTAAATAACTCAAAATAATTCTTGACATTCAATTTGTGATGCTTAGAATTATTATAAGAGATCAAGAGTAGTAAGTACTTGTTTTTTTAAATCTTGAACATTGTATACTATTTTATTTTGAAATAGATAAACATAAAATTTCTTGCTTCGATACTGCAGCTTGGTTCACTGCCCCTGTTTTCATTATGAAAACTTTTACTTCTCTTTGAAAGCTAAATTATCTTTACAGTCTCCAGCTTAATTTTTTTATCCCTTTGCTCTTAGAATAATTTGCTCACTTGAGAAGTGATTGAGTGAACTGAAGTGGATTAAAGGCCATTTCAAATTAAGAAGACATAGGTCTTCTCTTTCTTAAGCATCTGACCCTCGATGGGTCTGGGCATACTTGAGGTTTTTGGAACCTTTTATACTGAACTAGTTCAAAAATTTAATTCTTGTATTTGGTCTGCCTTGCCACTGTTTAGAGTGATAGTTTTGGATTTTTTGATTGCCTCTTTATCAACCTTTCACATTTTACATGGTGAAAAAAATTATCAGACACTGGACATAGCATTTGTACATGGGGAAATTTTCTGTACAGTGAAGGGCCCTTGTATTTGTGATAAGATACCTGGCACCACATTTTTTATGTTCACTCATATAACACTTCATTTTGATGATTTTTAAATAAAGATTATAGTTCCATGGAGAAATGTAAAAGCACTTTCAGGAGAGTAGTATTATTGATAACATCTGGGCATTCAAAAGTTTAGACCTGCCAATATTTTTGGAAAAGACATTTATTTCTTCCTCCTGAGTCTCCTATTTTATGATTGGAGTTTCCAACCTTGAGAGGGGCAAGAGGGAAAAAAGAGTCTGTAAAATTATTGCTGTGTGAGAGTTTGGTGGAAGTGTAGCCCAGGACTCGGCAGAGATATTTTGAGTTTTCTCTGGTCCTTCTACCTAATGTCAGGATGCCTGGAGGGGCATCCTGAGGGAGGGGCCTGAGAGACAACCTGTTGTCTCAGCCTTCAGGTGGAAATCTCGGCTGCACACAGGGAATGCTGGCTATTGTGCACACAGTGAGGAGAAGGTGCACCACATTTATGACCCATCACTAGAGTCGCTTGATAAGATTCTGTAAGTTCTTGAGGTTGGTTTATGGAAAAAATACACCAAGGCAAATACGTTTTTTTCCTCTGGGAAAATCAAGAGTTTGTGACATTACTTGGACTTGGTAGTGTTAGGTTAACAGTTGTACTGTATGATCGTAGAGGTCTTTCCCAATCTAAATGATTCTGTGAATTTATATTTTCTATGTCTCGCCAGTTACCTCCACCCTCCTTCTCCTGCCCTGACTTTTAAGCACATCTGCTTCATTTGGACAATATTGGAGATAAACCTTCTGGATTATACTTTCCCCACAATATCTGTAAAGCAAGTGTTCATCTAGAGGAATACATTGTTACTGCCCCTGATGAGGAAAACTGTAAGTTGATAAGGACAGTTGCAAGAAGAGTCTGCTGAAGAAGGCAGCCGGTTCAACAGACGTCACTAGTCCCATGAGCAGGCTTCCCTAAAATTGAATAAATCTTTTAATGGTGAGCTGTCTGGAATTACTTTGCATTTACTAGAGTAACTACATATTGATGTCAGCAGGTGCCCTGAAGGAGCTTTTACACAGTACTTTGTTTTTCTACAGCTCTTCTACGCACTTGTGCCCTTCAGGAAATGAGCGTTATTAGAAGGAGGTGTACACGCCAGAGCAAGTGGCCTTCAAAGCGTTGAAAGGTTAAAAAAAAGGAAAAAAAGAGATATAACCTGAAAATTCAAGTACTTGGTTCATACATGCTGGGAATAGAGGCTTTTTGGTTTGCTGCTCACATTTGATAATTCCTGCAAGTAAGATGGCACCAGTCAGGCTGTTAGCATAGGTTAGCACACTGCTGTGTCCTCTGCATCCACCCCAAGCACAGTAGTCTACAGTTACTGTCGTACATCAGGGAAGTTATGAGCCATCTGTTCTAATTTAGAGTAAGATGTATCTGGGAAGGAATCAAGAGGTGCTTAAGGTGAAGAAAAGTATTTTAAGAAGCAATTTCAAATTCAAAGCTATCCCTTCATACTGAGTTGTATAGGCATATTCAAGAAAGCTGCATTGTAGAGTCATAGTACTACTATTGCTACTGCCATCCTCCACTATGGTGAATTATCAGCAGTGATCTGGCTGCAGGAATCTGATCTTTACTGTTTTCAGAAAAGTTACTTTAATTCTTTCCACCTGGGATGCAGTAAGGCATGAAAAAAATGCAGCTTAAAGCCTTAACACAACCATGAAGGTGAAGAAGCTTATTCTAAAGCATTGGCCATGCAGTTTTTATGAGAGTAATTTGCTTCTCCTTTTACTGGGACCACATTGCTTTGCTGCTGAGAAATCAGCAATTGCTTGTACTTTGGAGCTGCACCAGCAATTCTGCATAGTGTGGATGTTGAAGAGCAGTCACAGCAGACTGTAGGCAATGCTCAGCAAGAGCTAAGCTCCTGTGCTTTTCTTGGTTTTGTAGGAAAACTAAATTAACGTGGATTCTACTCTTGCACCCAGGTAGGCAAAAATTACGTAGGAATGTTTAAAAAGTAGTTTAAAAATATGTATTGTGACAGAATTCACTGTCTACCATGTTTTCTTCCTGTTATGTCTAGATACGTTTGACATCACAGGCCCAGCAGGAGCTGTTTGCTCCATGAACTTGTATCCCTCAGTCAGATGCTCTAAAAAGAACTTCACTGTAACTGATGAAAATTTGCAGCAGTTTTCTGCTTTTACAGGTTTAGTTTTTGCATTAAGCTGTTGATCTTGTAGATGAATGAAGAAAGAATGTCTCTATCCATAGACAGTTTTTTGCTATGGATTGGCTATGTGGATAGATCTGCTGCTGCTGTATCTTTATGGATTGTGGTTTTGCTGGTGGAGTATATTCTGGGACATACCTGGCAGGTTTTGGGTTTTGTATCCAAGGCCAGTTCCCACAAAATAAAAATCACTTTTTCTCTTCATTCTTTAATGAGCCTATTTCTGCTCATCTGGTCCTGAAACTAAAGATGATGATGTCTTAGTTGTACTCACAGACCATTTGTACATAGTTTGAGTGCTGTCAAGAATTTTAAATATAGAACATTTGCAAGTGTTTGTTGTCCCACGTATCTAGGTGTCCCATTGAACATAAGTCTGCTTTAGACATTGTTGCTTGATTTAGGTTTTCCTACATTAATTTTAGATCCTATGAATCTTCAACTTACAGGTTTCAGAATAGATGAACACCTGCTAATCCTTCTGTGATGTTTAAGCTTTATTTCAGTGATTCTAGCAGCTGAAATTCTGTTTTATCTTCAACAGAGACTGTACAGTTGGTGCTGTTTTGCAATGGAATGAAAATATTTTATGGGTGATAAGAGTTTGCAGCTTAAAATTAATGCTTTTGAAATTGCATAGCAGCCAGATGGAGGAGGGAAGGCAATGTAGAAAAGTTGGTGAACACCCAAAAATCTTTAGTCTGGAGAAGTATGTTGGGCATTAATTTGAAATTACATGCTCCAAGGCAAAGTTACTCCTGGACAGGATTAAAATGTCAAGACTTTTTGCCATGCAAAAAGTTGCAGTATGTTGAGATAGCTTTCAGAGGAATAATCTACTTGTAAACAACCTTGTCTGTCTTGGAACAGTATACTAACACGGTTGTTTGGTTTTCTGCTTTTGCCCTTTACCCTTTGAGAAAAAAATAATTGAATTCTGTGGACTATTCAGATGCTTTGTTCTGCAAATAGCATTTCTTAATAAATCTCCAAAACCCAATGTAGTTACATTGAAGTTAATATAGGGCAGTTGAGTCTACTAAAAATGTTGGTTGGTGTGAAGCAAAAGAAAAATAATTTCGGCTTTGCTTTGCAGTTTGAAATAGGCAGCTTTACTTCTCTTTCTGACTTCCCTTAAATAGCTTACAATGATCAAAGCATGCCAGGAAGTTTTAAAATAATTTCAAATGCATTAATAAAATTAATGTTCAGATTCATATGTAGTTGTTTAATGCAAACAAAATTATTTAATCCACTCATTTTTAATGTGCCTTTTTAGCATGACTTATTTAATCTATGCTATGTATTGGAGCTAGAAATGAGAAAACTGCATGTGGAGTATGGATTTTAAATCATAAAAGCATTCATCAGAGCAAATAGCATAATTTTAATTAAAATGCGCTTTGAAATATTACAAGACCAGTTGATACCTCTTATGTCAGCCCGTCTGAAAAATATTATGGCACTGGTACTCTGGTGAGGTTAAATCTGAATTTTCATTATAAGGCTTTCTCATTAGTATTAAATAACTTGCCCTTTTCAAATGGTGACACATTGAAAGTTCAAGAAGGACGTACATTTTGCAGGATAGGGTATTTTAAACATGGGGAATTGTTCTTGCAGTGGATTTCTAGCTAACTTCTTTTTGATTAGACTCCAGAATTGCATATTTTTTCCAATCGACTTATTCATTATTCAGAAACAATGCTGAAGACTGTTAATAATGGACATGTCCTTCTATATGTACTATTATAGTAATTTATAGGAATATGTATCATATGTTAATATGATTGTTGTATATTATAATAACATATTTATAATATATGTTATAAAATATAAAATATAAAATATAATATATATCTTATAATTATAATTTTATGATAAATGTATATTA